>JBBPBX010015930.1:0-17267 GCA_038048925.1 Garcialebias charrua
TGTATGTGTGTGTGTGTGTATCCTCTCCCACTCTCCTCAGGCAGGAGGTTGCAGAGCATTAAATGTAGAACCACGAGGACTAGCTTCTACCCTGAAGCTGTTGGACTCATAAATCCCTAATCAGGATAATCACTGTGAAAAAAAATCACTGTACAGTAATGCAACTTTGATTGGTGAGATGTGCTGCTGATTATCCATGCTGCTGATCTCATACTGCTGGTTATTTCATGCTGCTGTATTCATTCATTCGTATCACCTACCCACAAAGACTCATGTTCATGCTGCTGTTGTTCGGTGTATTGTTTTGCATTATCAGTGATTTGCGTATATCTTAGATCTTTTAGCATACCATTTTTCCTTTGTTTAGAGCAGGGGCCTGCAACCTTTACAATCAAAAGGGCCATTTTACACCTTCATTCACTAATTTAAAAGTGTTCAGAGCCGCAACAACATGCTACAACTGTGGCTATCAACTGGTGGCCCATGGGCCACTTTGGGTTTGTTCAAAGGGGCTTTTGTGGCCACTAGGGATGACATTATAAAAGATAAAATAACTAATAATTTATATTTTTTACATTTTAAGACAAATGAAAAGACCAGATATTTGTAAAGAGAGGGGTTTTTAACTAATAAAAACCATGAACATGCAGACCTAGGTAATTTTTTTAATTGTGTAAAAAATAATTAAATATAGAAATAAAGCACAAAGTTAAAGTGGGTATGTTTTACTCCTTTACTTGTTCCAGTATTCAGATATTTGCAAAATAAATGACAAGAAAACTGTTAAAACTACCAGTAGTCCTTTTTTGTTGTTTGTATAACAACCAATAAAATTCAGTTTTATGTTAGTTTTGGTCAAAGCTTGCGAAGAGCCACTGCAGAGGGACCAAAGAGCCGCAAGTGGCTCAAGAGCCGCATGTTGCAGACCCCTGGTTTAACATAGTATATAGCCTATGTTAGATCCTTGTTTGTTTTTTCTTTCTTTTTACACTTTATATTTTGCTATTGTTGGATGAAACGGGGACCCTGTGAACACAGTTTTGTTCCACCTCATGTATCACATGTGATGTGAATGACAATAAAGAACCCTGATGCATGCTCAATAATCCAGGTAGAAAATTAAAAAAAAAGTTAAGTCTGGTCCTCTGGACATTAAAAAAAAAAAATGTCCAGAGGACCAGACTTGACTTTTTTAGACCATAAAGAACCTGAACCTTGAATGCACACATACACACATAAGTGTGTGGTTATGCACACTTATAATTATTTTTTTATATTGGAGCAGTGTCCAAAAGTCTTGAGTCATTGCTCTTTTTTTTTTTTACAAGTTTTAGCTTTTCTTCAAGCATTTGTTACTTTTTTCCACTCGTTTAGTCCAGTACCTGACCACAGTGTACCCTGAATACAGGGTATTTTACTTGTTTGTTGCCACTTACCTCTGATCTGAATTATTCAAGTGTTGAACCAGTATTGTGTCTACACATACGAGACAACCTAGCAAGGAACCAATTTGAAATAGGACCTTTAGGCACTTTGTCACCAGCAGCCAGTCACAAAGGCACAGTTTGTCCTCATGTTCTTAGTTAAATCAATGAGAAAGTCCACAGTAATATAGTTTGACACATAAGTGTAAATACAAGTTACTATTTACTGATTAAACGCTATCAAAGTACATTTTACTTTTCAAGCTGACCTAATACTTATTTAGAATAATGGATGAAAAAAAAAGTTTGTTTCCTTCCTAATTTTCTCTGAAAAGAGAACAGAAACATTACGAGTGGCTAAAGAGCACATCTTATTTTATATTCTCTGTGTGACATTTAAAACAGAACAACAACAAAATAAAAAGCTTCCTATGATCACTAAGCCTAAGTTTTGCACAATCGGAATTTAAGCCACAAAAAGTTTGTTTTAGCATTTCAGCTGATTGTTAAGGTTTTTATTTTACTTTAGTCAATCTCTGTGATATGTTTCTTGCTGTGAAGTGTCCTTGGGTGTCCTGAAAGGCACTTTTAAATAAAATGATGATGATTATTATTATAAGTTACAACAATTTAATCTACCCTGACTGAACTTTCACTAAACACACAGTAATACACATTTATAGTAACAATTGTGGCTTTTCCTGGAGGAATGCACCTGCCTCCTTTCATGTAACAGTTTTAGACGAAGAGCATCTTCTGTTGAGAAATTACGCTGTTGTGCTCTAGCAGTGTTGCTCAAACCTTTAAAATAACATCATATAACTTAAGGTGCCATGCTCAGAATATATGCCAGGGATGACTCTCAGCTACTACACCCCGAGCTTTAGCTCAACAGCTTTAAAACTGACTGAGTTATATACATTGTTGTGCTGGTTAAAGGTGCACTCTGCAGTTTTTGTAGAACGCAGCACTTAGAAAAATTTTCAACAGGGAAAGCATTCTGGTCCCTCCCCCTCAGAGCCATATATGGCTCTGCTCCCCTTTGCTCTCGCTGAAATTCAGCTCTGCCTTCTTAGCTCCGCCTCCACTACATGTCCTGTGGCAGCCGCTGCGAAGTTCTGTGATTATATGTTAATAAAACGTTCTAAAAAATAAAATAAAAACATGGAGCGCTGGTCCAGCACACCAGAACACCAGCAAATCTGCTGAGCCTCGCGCAGCCACGTTGAACCCGAGTTTAATTCGCTCGTGACAAATTCATTCATTTCCTCATTTCAGTCATGGAGTCAGCGGAGGAGGAAGCGATCACTTGACTTTTGGCAAAAAAACAAAAGAAAAGTCCAGATCAGGGATGAAGAAGGGGAATTTAATACATTTGTGTCACATACAAAACAGTTTTGCATCGCTTTGCAATTATTTCAACGAGAACGTGCGCGGCCGCTGGGGCTGGGACAGGCGGGGGCGTGGGTTAGGAGCGTGAGAAGTGAGAAGCTCTGTTTTTATTGGCTGGTTAAAAACTCTGTTTTTATTGGCTGGTTAACGGCGGGTCACTGTGGGTTTTTAGAAATGCTTTTAGTAACACCTGGAGAAGCAAGGGGAATATAGTTTTTTTCAGAGATTACTTTGTCTAACATCAGTCTGTCAGGAGATAGTGACAGAGTGAAGAAATATGTTAAAAATATATTTTTAGACTGCACTACAGAAACTGCAGACTGCACCTTTAATGTCAGACAGCTGTGATGACTGCCTTGAGTTGGGCTGTCTCCAAAAGTGAATCAGTTGTAGCATTTCCTGGAATTTAATTAAAATCTTTCCAGTGGTTCAAGGAGATATTTTGCTAACTAAACAAACAGAGGGATGAGTGCAAACACTTTGCCTTTTGGTGGCAGGCATTAAAAACACAAAGCTGCTTTAATGAACTGCATCGCACCATATTCAGGTGCTGCGTATTTACCACAACACACAGGAGACAAACATCATGGAGGCTGTGAACGGACTGAGCAAAACATCACAACAATGTTTGCGACACAAAGGCAGACAGACAGAGAGCTGCTGGATCCCTCTGCAGACACAAGTGTTGCCCTCACTGAAGGATTATTCTACACACAGGTGGTGTGTGGGGCCGCTGGTCGTCCCCTGTGTTGCAGACATAGATATAATAAACATTTTTATTATATCTATGGTTGCAGAGACAGAGGCTGGGAGACACGGACATGTTTGTTGCTGTCCCTGCAGGTCAATGACCTCCAGGGTTTAAACTGGTTGAGCAGATTGATTTTAGTTCGCCGTCTAGTGTTTTCTGATGATCACTGGATCACCTCTCTTCTGTGCTCTCAAGCTGATTATGAGGCATCAAAAATGCTGAAGGATGCACAAGGTTAATTAAAAAGAATCATGCTTCATCATCTGGAAAGCTTTGTGCTCATGCACTAATCTGACCAAACACAAGTAACTGTGTGAACACTTATGAAGCAATATGCTGGTGAAGATTCTCAGTAGTCCAGGACATGATAAATCAAAAAAGGCGTTCAATACAAGATCAACTGGACTTTATTTGTAACAGAAAACGTTTCGCTTCTCATCCGAGAAGCTTTATCAATTGATAAAGCTTCTCGGATGAGAAGCGAAACGTCTTCTGTTACAAATAAAGTCCAGTTGATCTTGTATTGAACGCCTTTTTTGATTCACTTATGAAGCATTTTATTGTGATCCATTTTCCTTCCGTACGTTTTTCGGCGCGATTCTCGTCCCGCACTTTTTAGGCTATTTCAACAAATCATATATTAAAACACTTTTAGGACAATCCTGTTATAGCTATGACTTTTGGTATTGGTGCAACTTTAGCTTTTTGAAATATTTACTTTTCTGGCATTTTTTTTCCTCATAGAAAATGAACATAGCTCATTTTACATCCTTCAAATCTTTAAAGCTGTTTACAACCTTTTACTGCTCCTTTCACATTTTGTTCTGGTTCAGCTACTATCTTCCTTGTGATGACAAAAGGGTTAAGAAATGCATGTTAAAAAAAAGAATTATTTGTATTCATGTTTCTTGAAATTACGAAGTCAGAGCGCAGAAGAAAAATATAAAAAGTATAAAAATAAATTAGTAGGGATTATAAGGAAACATAAGAAAGAATATTATAGTAAATTATTAGATAAAACTAATGGTGATATGAAAGCAACATGGCGAGTAATGAATGGTGTACTGAAGAATCATAAAGCAAAAACTGGTATTTCAAAATATTTTGTAAAAGACAACGATGAAGTTCATGATGAAAATGAAATTGTTAATGGATTTAATCAATATTTTGTAAATGTTGGATCAAGCCTTGCAGCTAAGATACCAAAAGTAGATAAAAATATGATCCACTCAATTACAGGTTGTGCAAATAGTATTTTCCTAAATGGAACTAACAAAGAGGAAATAATGAATGTAGTAAAACATCTTACAGACAAGAGATCGAAAGACTGGGTGGACATGGATATGATGTTTGTAAAGGACATAATGAGCCATGTTATTGAGCCGTTCACATACATATGTAACTTATCATTTTCAACAGGAATTTTTCCAGATAATATGAAAGTAGCTAAGGTCGTTCCTCTTTTTAAAAATGGTGATAAATGTGTATTCAACAATTATAGACCTATATCCTTGTTACCACAGTTTTCAAAAATTCTTGAAAAACTATTTGTGAACAGACTAGACCAATTTATAGATAAACAAAATATTCTAAGCAACAGTCAGTATGGGTTTAGATCAAAAAACTCTACATCAATGGCTCTCATGGAATTAATGGAACAAATAACTACTGCTGTCGATCAAAAACAACATTGTATCAGTATCTTTGTTGATTTAAAAAAAGCATTCGATACTATTGATCACACCATTCTCCTTGAAAAACTGAACAAATATGGTATTAGAGGACCAGCATTACAGTGGGTATCTAGCTACTTAAAAAATAGGAAACAATTTGTACAAATAAATGATGTAAGATCTGACCTCTGTAATATCACATGTGGAGTTCCCCAAGGCTCTGTACTTGGACCAAAGCTTTTTATTTTATATGTGAATGACTTGGTAAATGTGTCAGGACTCCTTAAATGTGTACTTTTCGCTGATGATACCACTTTTTTCTGTTCAGGTGAAGATATAGAACAAATGTTAGAATTGATAAAGACAGAATTTGTCAAGATACAAACTTGGTTTAAAATAAATAAATTATCATTAAATCTAGAAAAAACTAATTACATGATATTCGGTAATAAAAAGAAAACTGTTGATGTTCCACTCAAAATTGAGGATGTTGAGATTTGTAGAGTGAATGAGGTGAAGTTTTTGGGTGTTATCATTGATGACAAACTGACATGGAAACAACACATAAATTCTGTAAGAATAAAAATAGCTAGATCGATAGCAGTACTGTACAAAGTCAGAGACCTATTGAATGATAAAGCTCTGTATTTGTTGTATAACACAATCATTGTTCCACACTTAATCTATTGTATTGATGTTTGGGGGAAAGCGTGTAAAACAATCACAAAGCCTATTTTTGTATTACAGAAAAGAGCTGTAAGAATTATCACTAGAAAGCATTACCGTCATCCATCAAGTACATTATTTTATCAACTAAAATTATTGAAGTTCCATGATTTGGTAGACTATAATATTTTATCAGTTATGTATAGAGCTCAAAATAATGCATTACCTTTAAATATCCAAATGCACTTTGTTAAAAGACAAAGTTGTTATAATCTTAAGGGACAGAGTTGTTTGTAAAACCACAATTCAGAACCAGTTTGAAGGGACGTTCTACCTCAATCCAGGGAATTAGATTATGGAATGGCTTGGAGAATGTAGTTAAAAATGCCAAGTCAATGTTTACATTTAAAAAAATGATCAAAACAAATGTGTTAAAAAAATATATGTGAAATAACGTAATGTGTATTGTATTAGTTAGAAAATTAGAAAGAGTTAGTCATTTTGTACTGTTAGTTAGAAAATTAAAAAGAGTTAGTAATTTTGTACTGTTGGTTGAAGAATATTATTGTTTAACCTGACTGTTGGAAAAAGTTGGTTGAAGATTATTATTGTTTACATGGTTTGACTACTGTTGTTTAATCTGATTGTTGGAGATAAGGGGCAGATATAATAAGATTTATTCTTCTTTCTGCCACCTTTCATTTTTTTACATTTTGTACACTATCATTATGAGATTGCCTTGTATTGTTTCTTTTGTAAAAAAATGAACAAATTTAATAAACATAAACATAAACATAAACAGTTTTCAGCTATTTTCAGCCAATTTCAGTCGTTTTTTCAGCTGATTTGTGCTCCTTTCAGATTATTTCTGCTAACTACATTTTTATGCTTCTTCTAACTTCTTTCAGCTTATTTCTGCAAGCTTCAGATTTTTCTACTATTTCGACTACTATTTAGCAGTTTTGTGCTTATTTTAGCATTTTTTAGCATTTTCAGCTAATTCCACATTTTTTGCACCCATTTCAACTTTTCCTTCCTTACTCAGCAAAAACCTTCTGGTAATAAGCGTCTTTCTGTAATAACAATAATAATAATAGTAATAATAATCATTTTATTTAAAAGCGCCTTTCAGGACACCCAAGGACACTTAACAAACCAATACAGTTCAAACATTATCAGTGACAACAGTGACAATTTCTGCCGTTTTAACTACTTTTCAGCTCTTTTATTTACTAATTTCAGGTTTTTCAGACAATTTCTACTTTTTGTGCTAATTTCTCAGCCTAATTGGGCAAACGTGTTCTTTCTGTTTTCTTCTGCTAATTTGGGCAGCACGGTGGCACAACTGGTAGAGCTGCTGCCTCTCAGCAAGAAGGTTGCCGGTTCAAATCCCGGTCCGGGGCCTTTCTGGGTGGAGTTTGCATGTTCTCCCCGTGCATGCGTGGGTTTCCTCCGGGTACTCCGGTTTCCTCCCACAGACCAAAAAACATGCTTGTTAGGCTGATTGGTGACTCTAAATTGACCCTAGGTGTGAGTGTGAGAGTGGATGGTTGTTTGGTGAGTGAGACAGGTCCCTCTTGTAAATGAGTCCCCATGACTCAACGAGGCTAGCCTGTATAAATAAAGGTTGAATGAATTTAAGCTGGTTATACCTTTTCAGGTATACCTGATTAGCATTTTAGCTAATTTTGGCAGTTTTCAGGTAAATTCTAGTTTTAATTTCTGCTCCTTTCAGCTTTATTAGGCTAGTTTTGCTATTTCTGCTGCTACCTTTTTTTACCCTTTATTTCTACAGGTAGTCTCATTGAGCCACAAGAACTCATTTTCAAGAGAGACCTGTTTAGGGAGCAGATGGTGAGGGTTAAGGGCCTTGCTCAGGGGCCCAAGGTGCAAGCGAACGAGGGTGGAGGCAGGTGTGGGTGTTTCACTGTTTCCACCCACATTTTGATATCAGTACCAGGGCGCTTGAACCGGCCATCTTCCGATCGCAGGCCCACCGTCTCTAACCTCTGCGCCACCACTCCCCCACTATTTAGCGGTTTTATGCTAATTTTAGCTTTTTCAACCAATTCCACTTTTTTTTAGCTCATTTCAGCTCTTTCGGCTTCCTTCTGGTTTCAGCTTCTTTCAGCTCCTTTTCAGCAATTTGTTTAGCTAATTTCAGTTTTATTTAGCTATTTTCCTAATTTTAGTGCCAGTTTATGCTTATTTAAACCTATCTCAGCAAATATGTGCTCTTTCTGCATTATTCTGCTAATTTAGGCTTTCTTCAGGCTTGTTCTTCCATTTCAGCATGTTAATTTCAGATGTTTCTCAGCAAGTTCTTCTGCAATAAGCACACTGCATTTTCACAGGAAATGCAATTTCTCTAGTTGTGAATGGCTGCCAACAACCACATTTTGTTTACCAATAGAAAGAGCTGAAGTGACTGAAAATGGGTCAACAATGGCGACGTTCATAGAAGAGTTGTTTGGGATGGAGAAGTCCGACAGTCTTGATGTAATATTACACATTCATGCTCACATTTCAAGCGAGTGTTTGTGAGCAGCTTTACAATCAATGTTTACAAAGCAAATACAGTCACTTATTGGTTCACCATGAATTCAGTACAGTAGTGTGTTTTCTTCGTTACGTTGCAGGTGAAGAGCTGTGAGAGTCACACAAACCTAAACCAGTCCTCACAGCGAGACTGCCCATACCACAATGAGGAGTGACGAAAACGTGGATTAAAGGCTTCCATGTTTTCAAAGTCATGTCATTAGAGGAATTGCACTGATAGAAAAACACAGAGTTGGCACAATGAATTAAACAGAAAGCGGTAACCTTAGCTGTGCGCCTGTGAGGGATGAGTGAAAGGGAAACGTGAGAGCGGCTGGAGGAAATACTGTAATGCAGTTAATAATGAAGGAGGGAGTCTAAGATGGCACCAGCTCACAGTCAAGTTCACTCAAACAAGGTTTATAAAAAATATGCTGGTGAAGATTCTCAGTCATCCAGGACATGATAAAATCAAAAAAACATTCAATACAGAAACAACTGGACTTTATTTGTAACAGAAGACGTTTCGCTCTTCATCCGAGGAGCTTTCTCAATTCAAAGAGCAGAGTGTGTGGTTCAGATTTTAAAGGCTGAGATAAAATACACACATTTAGATTGACAAATCACACCTCACACCTTAACAGTAGGGGTTTCTTAAGGTCTTTGTTAGTCTAATTTACAGATGAGGCTCCTCTGTTCAGGTGTGAAAATCGTGTGGGAATCAGTCCTAAAGCTGCGTTATATGTTTTTTGAAAGTTGTAATCTGATACATCCTCCCCTGTTAAGAGAAGGCTTCTCCTTCTTCATATCAACAGCTTCCTTCACACCCCTCTCAAACCACCTGTGGGTGGTTTGAGAACTAACGCAAACTGAAACTAATGCAAGACATTTGTGTATTTCAATCATATCTATTATGTCAAGCATCATTTTCATCCACCGTTTGCCCAACTAGTGGAAGTTCCTAACAGTCAGCCATTTTGCCTCACTAGTAGCCCAAAAGTCCCAAGTTGGCCTTAAAACACACTACCGTATTTTCCGGACTATAGGTCGCACCTTTTTTTAAATCATTTTTTCATGGCCTGCGACCTATAGTCAGGTGCGACCTATATATGGCTTTTTATAAAATAAGCTGATTTGTAATCATTTATTAACAAAAATTAAACTGAGACACACTCTTACAATAATGTCAGCTAACAAATATATTTTTTTAGGTGTTTATCCTGCTAAAATTATTCATTTATTAAAGAAAAGTTCAGCTCAGACACATATTTGCTATAATTTTTATCAAACAATTAATTGTTTTTAAGTGTTAATCTTCTTAAAAGCCTTGCTGTGCGCTCCTGTGGAAGAGACATTTGCAGCAGAGCTAAACACGGTCCACATTTTGACGTAGGTGCGACCTATATATGGATTTTTCCAATTCTTTGGCAATAATTGGACAATGCGACCTATACTCGGGTGCGACCTATAGTCCAAGAAATACGGTAGTTGGCCTCAAACTACCGTAGTCAACAACTGTGTTGTTAGTTAACCAGGAAGCATCAGAAATTCTCCCACTAGCCAGTCAACACCGATGCCGGCTAATGACTGCCAAATGCACACAATACTTCACTAGTTTATGATTTTGGATGAACTAGTCATATCACAAGTTGACAACTAGTGCATCTAAAATTAATAATAATAATAATAATTGTCTAATCTTGTCATCTGCGTATGTTTCCCATACACAGACGAAATTCGTCTCTGCATTTAACCCAACCACCTACCAGGCGGTGCAGTGAGCAGCCATAGAAGGCGCTCGGGGAGCTGGAGAAATAGGTGTGCACTCATAGACACCCCAAGATGTGTAGTGGCCTGGACGCGAACCCGCGTCCTTCGGGTCCCAAGTCAAACGCCCTAACCACTACACCATCTTGGCTCCACATGAACTAGTCGACGGATTTTAGCCACACTAGTTTAGTTTAGTTTATTCATTTTATATATAAAAAACAAAATAATACAACATTTCACATCAAATAAATATACAACACATAAATAAAATGAAGGGTGGCAGTAAGAAGAAAAAATCTTATTTTAACTGCCCCCTCTTACAATCCATCAAATCAAACAACAATCAACTTTAACCAATAAAAAACAAGAAACAATTCGCCCAAAAAAATATCGAACTACAAAGCAACATACACAACAGTATTTCATTTATATCTTTGTAATAGTCCACTTTTTATCATTTTCTTGAATGTAATCATTGTTGCTGCATTTTTGACTTCAGTCTCCAAGACATTCCATAAGCCAATTCCTTGAATTGAGGTTGACCGACCCTTAAAACTGGTCCTGTTTTGTGGTTTAATAAATACTTCTATTCCCTTAAAGCTGCTATATGTAACTTTTCTAACAATATATTTTTAACATATTTCTTCACTCTGTCACTAGATTGATGTTAGAGAGGTAATCTCTGAAAAAAACAAAAAAAATATTGTCCCCTTGCTTCTCCAGGTGGTAAATAAGCATTTCTAAAAAGAAAAAGTGACCCGCCATTTTCCAGCCAATAAAAACAGAGCTTGAATTTGAATCAGCCAATAAAAACAGAGCTTGAATTTGAATTTCAACAGACCACAAGGGGGCAGAGCCATATATGGCTCTGAGGGGGAGGGATCAGAATGCTTTGCTTGTTGAAATTTTTTCTAAGTGCTGATGTTCTACAGAAACTGCAGACTGAACCTTTAAGATTATAACAGCTTCGCCGTTTAACAAAATGCATTTGGATATTTACAGGCAGTTGATTTTTATGAGCTAGTGAACTAGCAAGGCCAAAAATGGCTACTGAGCATTTTAGTATTGACTTGTCAATGAGTTGAATTGCTCTAGTGACAGTAGGTCTTACATGCTGGCTATAGTGACTCTGAAAAAAGCTCATTAGTTGACTATTTTAGGTTTTTATGTCTATATTAAGTAAATGGAATACTTAAAAAAAAAAAGTAAACTAGTGGACCGGTGTGGGAAAAAAAGAGATTTCCAAACAGACCAAATCATCAGATTTATTTAAAAAGTTTGCAGCATTCACAGACCATAAATGCACTTACAAGATCACACTCTTATCAATGCCACAAAAAAAAAAGGTTAAATCGTTTCAACTGGACTAGTTTAATTAAGGGAAATTCTCTGTTAAAGAAACTAGTCCAGATGAAATGATTTAACCTTTTTTGTGTTATCAACCTGGATGATTGAGCTTACAAACCTTTTTCTTATCAATGCCCCCATCCGTCTGTAACACTGACCTGCTTTAACTTCCTAGTCTGGATTCTGGAAAAGTTAGTTTTATAGAATAACCTCTAGCCCAGCCCTCACACCCCTCCACTCGCTGTCTAAGCTCTCAAATAGCCACTCATTATTTATTTATTTATTTATTTATTTATTTATTTATTTATTTATTTATTTATTTAAGTTAGGACAATGCATATTAATCAACATGACAGCAGTAAGCATCAATGTAAATATGCCGGATTTAGCAGCTAATTTGCATCCGTTGTCCTAAGGCAGGTAAGAAGAAAAAACGTCCCATAAAACAAAAGAGCAGAGAAAAATACAAACATCACCAATATAGCTCATAACACAACAAAATTACAATAAAAATATGATGCCATAAGAAAACAGACAAAGTAATCTACCCATGAGTGCACTTCTGATTAGTTTCAGAGACAAGGAAGGAGACTCAGACAAGGAAGGAGTGGATCCGAGTCAAGGACTCTTTTTTTGAGGACACGTCACTGTATCACACAACTATATCATCTCTATATCATATCAATCAAACCTTGAGGATATCAGAAGTAAGCACCAGTAGTTCTTTCTGTTCCTCACTGACTGGTCTCAGTACGGTAGATTACATGGGACAGTTAATATCACACATCACATTCCAGTTAGGCCTGTCGCAATAAACAGTAAGTCAATTAATCGCATGATAAATGAAAATTATCAACTTCATTTTCATTTATTGACTTTATCGTTTCTTCGTGTCTCTCTCTTTCTACTGAACACACTGGATGACAAAAGGTTCAACTCCGGTGCTCTTCCCTGACTCCTCCCTTTCTCTTTTCTCTTTAAAATCCATTTTAACTGTCCAAAATTGCATTTTTGGATTGTTAAAAGCAGCTAAGATGAGAAGCTCAGCTGAGAAGCTAAGCTACAAGCTAAGCGAACAAGCCAACCTCGGGAGAACACCTCTGTCATGTCAAAAATCCAAAATTTACGGTTGAAACCCGTGCCTTCGTGTAAAAAGTTGCTTTTCTCTGCAAAAAGAAGCTGAGAACTTAATTGTTTACAGAGTTTTTGTAAATTAAAAATTTGTGTTAAAAATGCAAAGCTGAAAAGCTCAAACCACACCAAGCATCTGCCATTTTGATAACGGGGGTGGGGGGGGGAAGCAAGGAGATCAGCCCATGTCACATCAAGGGGCCTCCCTCCCATTTTTCTTAAAGAGACACGCTGCTCGCTCCCTCACTATCCATCCTTCGGTTCAACAGTCTTATACTTCCATCCAGTGGTCGAAAAAGGTATACACAGAACAAATTAATAAACATTTCTTCTTTTTTTTTGGACAATATTTATTAATTATTGCCAAATTTCAAACAATGTTATCATTTATCACAATAATTTTTGAGACAATTAATTGCCCAGCAAAATGTGTTGTCGTGACAGACCTAAGTACATCAGCAGGAGAGTTATCAAGCAAGATGAGTAGGCTAATATGACCGTGGCAGTCTGTATTACAATCTGACTAGTAAACTCATCTAAATTTTTAACACACTAGCCTAAACTAGTAGGCATAATTTGTAGACATGCACGATATTATCGGCATGGTATCGGTATCGGCGGATATTAGCGATACAGTTAAATAATGGACATCGGCCATTCCATCAAAAATAACTCACCAACATAAAAAGGCTTCTGTTTTAAGTTCATTTTTACTGTCAAGTATATCTATTAATGCACTACTACTTATGCGCTTTTCACTTGTCGCTTGTGAACAGGTTGAGTTTAGATTTGTGAAAACTGACAAATTTGTACTGTTCAAGTGTTGTCATTGTGTTAGAGAGTAAATGTCATGAATAAATTTGACATTAAACATGATCCAAATTAAAGTGTTGTATCATTTTCAGCCCTTTTTTTGGCATCTGCATTTGGTAGCAGGCCGAATATACCATACCATACCATACCATTTTATTTATAAAGCACTTTAAACAGGAACAAGTCCACACAAAGTGCTGGACAAACAAACACGCAACAGGCAACACAGACAATGAAGTACAACACGAAAAACATAAAAACATTGCAGATCATAAATAAAACGATCCAATACAAATCAGCTGGCATTGAAAGCGATGGAGTAGTAGTGAGTTTTTAACCGGGATTTGAAAACCGAGAGGGAGGGGGCCTGTTTGATGAGCAGCGGTAACTCGTTCCAGAGTCTTGGGCCTGCTACAGAGAACGCCCTGTCACCCCTGCGCTTAAGGCGAGTTTCTGGAACTATTAAGAGTACCTGATCCTCTGACCTCAAAGCACGTGGAGGGACATATGGGTGTATCAGATCCGAGAGATAGGCGGGGGCGAGACTGTTCAGCGATTTGTAGACATACATGAGAATTTTGAATTGGATTCGAAGATGAACCGGTAGCCAGTGAAGGGAGGCCAAGACTGGTGTAATGTGCTCTCTTTTGCGTGTGCTGGTTAAAAATCGGGCAGCTGCGTTCTGAACCAGTTGTAATCGTGCAATGGTGGCTTGACTGACGCCAAACAGAAGTGAATTGCAGTAATCGAGCCTAGATGTAATGAATGCGTGAATCACTGTCTCCAGGTTGTTTATATCGAATATCGGTATCGGTATCGGATATTGGCCATTAAGTTGTAACATACTGGCATATCGGATATCAGCCAAAAATCCAATATTGTGCATTTCTAGTAATTTGTGTTGACTAGGATTCTAAGCTAACGTACAATGCAGTTTATCTAACCAACTTAAGTCAGATCCTCTGCATGGTCAGATAAAAAATAAATAAATAAAAGAAACGTTTTGCCTTTAATCCAAAATACTTTGTCAGTCTGATTGTCAGACAAAGTCTTTAGGAGTTTCCAACTCTAACTTTGTTAGATTTTTCTACCTGAGCATGCATCAGGGTACAAGCAGTTGTTCACTAGTTTGGTGCAGATTAGTGCATTTAAAGCTCAACTACGGTAGTTGGGAATTTTCGTACTAGTGCGGCGAAAAGGCTAAATACCAGTATGACTTCTGTTCCATCTACTTGGGCCAAAGCCCAACTGGCAACATAAAAGTTACAACAGTGTTTGCTGAACTAGTGCAGTAAAAAGCTGGACAGCTGCATCCAAATGGGCAACAGTGTATATAGTGTACAGTAGTTGCAAACTTGGGAACAAAAATGATGCTTGCTAAAGCCACTTAGCTTCACAGTTTTTAAGACTACATCTCCCCAGCAGGAGCTGCCATGGCAACTACTCTTCAGTGTTTTTTGCCAAATCATTTTTGCTTCTGTGGAGAGAGAAAAAATAATTCGAGGAGGAAGCAAGGAATGAAAATAAAAACGAATAAGTTCATGTCAGGATGTTCTTCATCTCGAGGTTAGGCGGGGGTGGTCAGCATACTCTGTTTTTTTTTTTAGCAAACATTCCAAAGTGACGATGACCTTGGTGGGAAAGCCAAAAGCACCATCCAGGTGGAGCCAAGTTAATTTAGCTCCTGATGAAAAGAGATTTCTGAGTCTCTCGGGCAGCAGGAGACACACAGATGAGCTTCACACAGATTCAAACAGAAGAAGTCTGACTTTAGATTCATTGTCTCAACACCTCACTTTCCATAGGACTCGACGACACTGGGAGACTTTGTGTGGACGTCGTACGAGCTTCCACAGAGAGGAACGTTCTGCAGACATGCTGACAGCCAGGTCACTCTGATGAGAGATGCATAGGAAGCTGTGACGCTCAGCAGCCAAAACCCACTGATGTCTGTAAATCTCAAAAATGAATCACAATTAATTCATAAACATTTTAATTTTGTACACAGAGGAGCTGAGGATTTCAATGAGCCAGTCAGCAGTGATGTTAATTTGCAGCACTTATCCCCCAAAATGTTTGGTTGCTGTGTAAATTGTACTAAAACCAGAATGCAAGGATTTTCAAATCTAATAAAACCACATTTTTATTCTCAATCAAACTTAATAGTGAAGTCTGCAGTTTCTGTAGAACATCAGCACTTAAAAAATTTCAACAAGCAAAGCATTCTGATCCCTCCCCCTCAGAGCCATATATGGCTCTGCCCCCTTGTGGTCTGTTGAAATTCAAATTCAAGCTCTGTTTTTATTGGCTGATTCAAATTCAAGCTCGGTTTTTATTGGCTGGTTACAAACTTTGTTTTTATTGGCTGGAAAATGGCGGGTCACTTTTTCTTTTTAGAAATGCTTATTTACCACCTGGAGAAGCAAGGGGACAATATTTTTTTTTTTTTTTTTCAGAGATTACCTCTCTAACATCAATCTAGTGACAGAGTGAAGAAATATGTTAAAAATATATTGTTAGAAAAGTTACATATAGCAGCTTTAAACGTATGAAATGTTTAAGATTTTATCATTTATTTTAAAGAAAAATCAGGTAGTTTTGAAAGTGCTGGCTGCAGCCAGAAGTTTTCTAAATGTTTTAAACAATAAAATGGGAAACTGCATTTTTACGTATATTTTACAGTATAAAGCTGTGGTTGCCAGAATCGTACCATAAAATTACAGGTAAACCATTTTCTTCTTTTATGGTTAGAAGGTATTATTAGTGTTGATTTTATAGTTTAAAAAAATTCTGAAGTCAATGTTTTACTGTAGAAGAAAATGTTTTGACTTAAAGAGAAAACTATGTTTTTTTCCGTAAAATGAACATGAAAGGGGCAGCACGGTGGCACAACTGCTGCTGCCTCTCAGCGGGCAGGTCCCTGGTTCAAATCCCGGTCCAGGGGCCTTTCTGGGTGGAGTTTGCATGTTCTCTCCGTGCATGCGTGGGTTTTCTCCGGGTACTCCGGTTTCCTCCCACAGTCTCTGATTGGTAACTCTAAATTGTCCCTAGGTCTGAGTGAGAGCATGAATGGTTGTTTGTCTCTGTGTCCCTGTGATGGACTTGAGACCCGCCCAGGGTGTACCCCGCCCCTCGCACAGTGATTACTGGACATGGCATCGGCGACCCCCATGACCCAAAATGGAAGAAGCAGGTAAAGATAATGGATGGATGGACATGAAAAAACTGTAAGTGATTAAAGTATTTTACATTTAAAATAACATCTTGGGGGCCAGATAAGATGTCAACGAGGGCCACATTTGGCCCCCAGGCCTTGAGGTTGACGCATATGCCCTAGAAAGTAAAGTTTGTTCTATAAAACATAAAAAATTTCCCTGTGAAATTGGCCATCAAAAATATATATTAAATTACTAATTTATTCTGTAAAAATTCCCAAAATTTACTTCAAATGTGACGGAAAAACTTTTTTTTTCCTATAAGTTAAAACTTTTTATTCTACAGTAAAACACTGTAGTGCCATTTTTCACTGTAAAATCAACCATAACAATACTTTCAAACTGTAAAAGAAGAAAAGGGTTTATCCGTAATTTTACAGTACTTTTCTGGTAAACCCAGCTGCCAGCATTTTACCGTAAAATTTACGTTATTTTATTTTTATTTTACTTTTATTTTTTACAGTGTGCAGTACATCTAAAAAAGGTTGAGACTCTTTCAGAAGTAAAGATGGGCAGGGGTTCACCAGTATTTCAAAAACTGTCTAAA
>JBBPBX010015930.1:27282-40716 GCA_038048925.1 Garcialebias charrua
TGCTACTTGTAGATGAACGTGGAGAAGACAAAGGAACTGGTGATTTATTTCATCACCATTCCCAGCATGCATTAATGGTCCAGATGTGGAGATGGTGTGAAGCTATAAATAGCCAGGTGTCTATCTTCACAACAAACTGGAGCGGTCCACCAAGGTCAATGCCGTGCACAGGAAGGGCATGAGCTGACTCTACTTCTTGAGGAGCCTCAGATCACATGAAGTCTGCGACACGGTGCTCTATGATCTTCTACCAGTCTGTGGTGGCGAGCGCCATCTTCTTTGTGCTGGGGGACGTTCATCAAGTCAAAGGAGGCCAACAAATTGAAAAAACCCTCAGGACGGCAGAGTCTGCTGAGGGTTAGTCCCTCTGGAGACACCTCTACAGTTCTGTTGTTTTGAACAACTCGGTGTTAGCTGCTTCAACAAATTTCAGAAAACTGGTGCTCATCAAATAAACCACTGCAGAAAACATGATTTAGTTGATTTAGTTGACCTTTTTAACCATTTTGCATCCAAGCAGCCAGTGTTTCAGAGTCAGAGTCAGAGAGTCAGAGAGTCTTTATTGTCATTTGCACCGCATGTGGTACATGTGATGAAAACGAGATTATGTACACGAGGTCCCAGTTACATCCAACAACAAATGAAAGAGAAAAACAGTAATAACATCTAGAACTAACTAAGAAAAACATCAACTAGTAATACACTAAGCCTAATATAGTGGGAATAAACAGCAGCACGAACATGAGTTTGTATGAGCAGATGGTCACAGATGAACACAGATGAACACAGCAACAAGAAAACAGATCAGCATCAGCATGATGTGATATTTTGCAGTGTTTATTTTTTATTTTATTTTTATTTATTCATGAGTCTAACAGCCTCAGGGTAGAAGCTGTTCCTCAGTCTAGTGGTTCTACACTTGATGCTCCTCAACCTCCGTCCTGAGGGGAGTGGGGCAAAGAGTGAGTGTGCTGGATGAGTGAGGTCTTTCATGATGCAGGTGGCTCTTTTCCTGCATCTGGAGGTATAAATGTCTGTGATTGTGGGGAGACTGACTCCAACAGACTTCTGTGCAGCCTTCACCACTCTCTGCAGAGCTTTCCTCTCTTCAACTGTGCAGCCTCCATGCCACACGTTGATGCTGGAGCACAGGATGCTCTCCACTGCACACCTGTAGAAGGAGGTGAGGACTGGGCTGCTCAGACCAGCTCGTCTCAGCCGTCTGAGGAAGTAGAGTCTCTGATGACCTTTCTTGATCAGGCTGGTGGTGTTGTTGCTCCAGCTGAGGTTATCATTCATGTGTACACCCAAGTATTTGTAGCTGGAGACCACTTCCACTGCAGACCCACCTATTTTCAGTGGGGCATGGGTGTGTTTGTTCCTTCTGAAGTCCACAATCATCTCCTTTGTCTTCTTCACATTCATGTGAAGATTATTCTCTTTGCACCAGCTCTCCAGGTGTTCCACCTCCTGTCTGTAGCTGGACTCATCATTGTTTGTGATGCATCCCACCACCGCTGTATCATCTGCAAACTTAACAATATGACAGCCTGGAAGTGTGGCTGTACAATCATATGTGAGCAGAGTGAACAGAAGGGGGCTCAGCACACATCCCTGAGGAGAGCCAGTGCTGAGGGTTATGGTGGAGGAGGAGAAGTTGTGGATCTTCACGGACTGTGGTCTGTCTGTTAAGAAGTCTAGTACCCAGTTACAAATAGAGGGGCTTAGTCCAAGTGTAGATAGTTTGTCTATCAGAGTTTGGGGGATCATGGGATTTCTTGCAACCTTATAAACTGGTTTTGAATTAATGGACATTGTGGTTTGAACTGTTTAGGTCTTGCTTTGCTGGTGATAAAATACTATTTGTTTCTGACAATTTTTGTTATATTATTTATTTTATTTTCCTCTGCTTTATAACAGATTGATGATAAATTGCCTGAAGATCGCAGCTTCAGTCAGGATAAATCTTAATGGCTGAATAATTCACAAGTTGCAGCTCATCAAACAAATAGAAACAAAAATTATCTGAAAAGAATCAGATGCTGGACAGAAAGTGAGTAAAAAGTAAGTAGCAAAAGATTAATATATAAAAAATACAGCATGAAAAACCTCCAGAAACCCATAAAGGTTATTGATTAGGAAAAGTTAACAAAAAGCTCTGGCTCCTCTGAAGCAATAGATATATAAAAAATTACTCCAGACTTTTGCACAGTAGCTATTGTAGAATATTCACTGGCAAAAATAAAGTAACAAATAATTACTTGGTTGCATGGTTGGTAAAGGTCATAATTTGTAAATAGTTTATGTTTTCAGTTCAATTTTCTTTGATTTAGAGGTAATAAATTATTTCAGGGAAGCTTATGAATGTTGTAAATTTGTGGCCAAGGTCCAGAATTCAAATAGACAACACTTTCTTGGTTTATTTAGAAAACTAGGGATAATTCTTTAAAATGTAGGATTGAAAAGAGAAAATGGACTTTGCTCACATGACTGTTGTGTCAGAGAACAGAAGGAGTTGAAATTCAGCAGCAAGGATTCAGTTGCCGTTCAACAGTCATTTTATTTTGAAAAGACAGGAAGTGATAAGTTTTGTTTCCACAGGTGAGCCTCTGGTTCCAGAACTTCCAGTCTACCTGGCAGCTTGTTTGAAACGATGTCCCACAGCTGGGAGGTGAATCTAACTGGAGTCCAGCAGAGTAAAGGCGTCTGGCTGGTTAAGGTTTGTTTTAAATAATTTATTATAATGTTAAGAAAACTGATTAAAATCTCTTAAAACAATGAGGTAACCTCATCCCATGTCAAGACTTTAAGGTTTATCAAAAAGCAAATTCTGACTGATTTTTACAAGTTAACACTCATAGATGTTCTCATCGCACAGGTTCCCAAGTTTTTATCTCAGCAGTGGAACAAAAGCACAGACAAAGGAGAAGTTGGGAAAATTACCATTGGGAAGTGAGTTTAAAATAAACTTTTTCCAAGTTTAAAACAGTTTCCAGTGATCGACCGACTGATTATTAATCAAAATTTGAAATGTTTTGTTCTTATTGAAGTTATAGCATATGTAACAAAACTCATTAGAAAACGTCCTGAAGTGTAAAAAGTTTGAACCTAAAGACATTTTGTAAATAGTGGTTTGCAGCAAATATTCTTTCCTTCTTTCTAGAATAACATTTTCCGTGTGTTTCCTGTGATGACAGGCTTGTAGTTGGCATGATTACAGCAACATTTAAATCAGTGATGCACAATATTGCATTTTTGGCCCATATCCGATATGCCAATATGTTACAACTTATTTGGCTGGTAACCGATACCAATTTTTTTTTTTGCCCTACATACAGACACTACATAGCTTTCTCTGCTGAGAATTAAAATTATTCTGCACAGTCTTTGTTAATTTGGCCTGCATTATTTACACACACACACACACACACACACACACACACACACACACACACACACGCACACGCACACGCACACATATACATATACAGTATACAGGTGAGTTATTTTGATGGAATTGCCGATGTCTGATATTTAACTTTATTAAATATCAGATACCATGCCAATAATATAGTGCATCCCTAATTTACATATTAAACAAACTGCTTAAAAACTAAACCTTGTGAGAGTTGATTTAGACATTAATTTTATTAATTATTTTGTGTCATAAAAAAAATCTTTATTCTGTTACAAACCTGGCAAAGCAAAGTTTAGATCCTTTTACATTTAAAACATGGACAGAATATAACTTTTCTTAAAGTTACATATTTCATTGTGTGATTTAAAAATTTAAAGTATAGCTTCCCAGATATATATCAACAACATCCTATTCCAGAATGCAGGTACGCAGTCAGTTTAAACAAGCCCTTTTATCTGTGTACTTTACTCAAGATATCCAAATGTAAATGTGCATCGATACAGCAAAACTGTTCCATTCGCGCAGATATTCCATGCTGTTCACGATTTTTAAACTGTTTTTGTGACGCTCAAGTTCAAGGTTTCTTTATTGTCATTTGCATCATATGAGGTACAGGTCTTCTTCTTCTTTCAGCTTTTCCCTTTTCAGGGGTCGCCACAGCGAGTCATCCTCCTCCACCTCACTCTGTCCTCTGCATCCTCTGTCCTCACTCCAACTACCTTCATGTCCTCTCTAACTGCATCCATATATCTCCTCTTTGGCCTTCCTCTGTGTCTTTTTCCTGGCAGCTGCATTTCTAACATCCTTCTACCAATATACCCACTGTCCCTCCTCTGGACATGTCCAAACCATCTCAGTCTGGCCTCCCTAACTTTATCTCCCAGTTGTTCAACATGTGCTGTACCTCTGATGATCTCATTCCTGATCTTATCCATCCTTGTCACTCCTAAGGAGAACCTCAGCATCTTCATTTCTGCTACTTCCAGTTCTTTCTCCTGTCTTTTTGTCAATGCCACTGTCTCCAGACCATACAACATAGCTGGTCTCACCACTGTCTTGTAAACTTTTCCTTTGACCTTTGCTGACACCTTTTTGTCACAAATCACTCCTGAAACTTTTCTCCATCCACTCCATCCTGCCTGGACTCTCTTCTTCACCTCTTTACCACATTCCCCATTTTCCTGGACAGTGGACCCCAAGTACTTGAAGTCCTGCACCTTTGTGACCTCTGCTCCTTGTAGCCTCACTGTTCCACTGGCCTCCCTCTCATTCACACACATGTACTCTGTCTTACTACGGCTGACTTTCATTCCTCTTCTTTCAAGTGCATACCTCCACCTCTCCAAGTTCTCTTCCACCTGTTCCCTGTTCTCACCACAGATCACAATGTCATCTGCAAACATCATAGTCCATGGGGATTCCTGCCTGACCTCATCTGTTAGTCGGTCCATCACCAGAGCAAACAAGAAGGGGCTCAGAGCCGATCCTTGATGCAATCCCACCTCCACCTTGAAGCTATCTGTCACTCCTACAGCACATCTCACCACTGTCCTGCTGTCTTCATACATGTCCTGTACCAGTCTAACATACTTTTCTGCCACTCCAGATTTCCTCATGCAATACCACACCTCCTCTCTTGGCACCCTGTCATATGCTTTTTCTAAATCCACAAACACACAATGGAGTTCTTTCTGACCCTCTCTGTACTTCTCTATCAACATCCTCAAAGCAAAGATGGCATCTGTGGTGCTCTTTCTTGGCATGAAACCATACTGCTGCTCACAGATAGTCACCCCTTGTCCAAGTCTTGCTTCCACAACTCTCTCCCAGATCTTCATCGTGTGACTCATCAACTTAATTCCCCTGATGGAACGAAATTGTGTATACAGGGTCCCAGTTACATCCAACAAAAGTATAAATTATAAAAGAAAAACGGTAATAAGATTTATAATATGAACTAAGAAAAACGCTAAACTTAGAATATGCTAAGTACCAGTAGTACAAAAACAATACGCTGAACAACAGCAGCATGAACATGAGTCTGTATGAGTAGATGTTGTTTCTGCAGGTAAACAAACGCAGGCGGTAATTTTAAGCTTAATTTTTTTGCTTAAGAACACTTTACCCAACGATATGAAAAAAACTATTATGCTCATTTTATTTTGCACTTTTTTATACTAGTTTTCATGACATTGCAACGAGTCCCTTTTAAGTTTTATCAAGATTTTCAACAAAAATCTCCTTTTTTTATTAATGTATTTCAAGTTTTTTTTTTTGTCATAGAGTATGACTGACATAAACAAAGGTTCTCCTCTGACCCCATTTTGCCCATCTCTGTTTTTTAATGTACTGTATGTTAACTTTATATCATTCTACTAGTGCGCCTTAAAAACAATAAAACAACAGATTTGTGTGTGCACGTGTTTTTATTCTGTTGTGAGGTTGTGTTGCTTGGTCCTGAGTAAAGTGTCTTCTGTAAAAACCGATCCGTTCAAAGTTATTAATTCCTAACACAAACCATCTCCTCTTTAGTTCTCATGTAGCCTAAAATATATCATGTTAATACATTTTTATTTGAGGGCTTTCCAGGTGAATGCGAACTGATATTACTGTGACTAACCGTGGTTGTTGCTGCCACACGATTTTTCCAGGTCTTTCTGGGCTGTAGAATAATCGTTTTTGTCCTCATTAATGAGACTGAAAGTAAATGCTGGTTGGAGCAGGTAACATTTACTGATGCATGCATTTCTTAATCCTAACAGGAAACGAGGTAAAACAGAGGTGAGACGCCTTTTAACTTCTGCCGCTCTCTCAACGACATGTTCATTTCTCAAACTTTCCCACATTCCCACCCCTGTCTATATAATTTTTTCATTTATTTATTGTTCCGATGGTTTCCTCTCTCCTCTCTGCTGCATGCACTGACTCAGCTTCCTCACAGGAATCAATAAAACTTCACTAGATCACACTTGGCCTGATTAGACAAAGTGACGGCTAATAATGAGTTCTGATAACAGTGGGTTGACTGTGTGTTCCTCCATAGGTTTGTTTCAGCCTGAACCAGGAGCTGGCTGCCTTGGGAGGTGATGGGGAGAAGGACTCCGTATCGCTGCAGGTCCCAAAGGAGTATCCCTTCAGCATGCACGCAGTGGGCGGACAGACCATGGCTGTCTTCAGCCAGAGCGACGCAGGTCAGAGTCGGCTCGCGGGCTTCACTGTGCAGGGTTATATCTGCAGCTCTTGTTTGGCTCTGTAGGTGGATGAAGGGTGCAAGACAAAATCGATTAATCAGCGTGGGTGTGTGTGATAACATCCACGGGTCAATGTGGTTGTCATTCAACAACAACAACAAACATTCTGGACAAATGCATCATGACGGATGCACAGCCACGAGGAAAAGGGTGCGATTTAAAATAATTATCTGATTCTTATCAGGTTCTAAAATCTGACCGTTGTGTAAATCGTGTGAAAACCGGAGCCCACCTTTTGACTCAACCGAGCGTGGAACCATTTGTCACTGCAACGACTCTCAGCATTCGTCATCTGTAGGATTTCATCTATATATATACACATTAGAGTGCTGTATGAATGGGTAAATGAGGGCACAGATTGTAGTGTAAAGCACTTTGAGTATCTTGGTAAGATGGAAAGGTGCTATATGAGTACAGTCCATTTACCATTTAAATCAAGGAGGTGCTATTTATAAGAGGATCTGGGTTGGCAGGCCTCAGACTGACTAAGTCTTTCAGATGGAAAAAGAAACCACCCAGATGATGTGATTTAACCCTTTTTTGTGATCTTCTTCATGATATTGCTGTACTTTGTACTTCATATTACTGAGGTTTGTGGGCATTCGTTTCAGCATAGCTCTCTGAAAGTCCCATCACAAGGTTTTATGCAGGTTGAGGTCTGGATCATTGCAACTCCATGGTTCTATTTTTTCGGGCATTTTGTTGTAGATTTGCCGCTCAGTTTGGTCAAAGAGTCCGCTGTGGGACAGGGGGCCTCATATTTCACTCTATGTTTTGGTACCACTTCACAATAAGGCTCCCCTTATCGATGGCTAAAAATAGTTTATAGATAAATTATTAATTCCTCTATAAACACGTAACTGCTTATTATGCACTAATTAAGAGTGAGAAATAGACAAAACTCACCAGTTTCTTGCTAAATAATGAGCCAAATCTGTTCACCTATATTTCATCGAGTTGTTATATTAAACATTTCAGACTAAGTTACTATCTTGTAAGCACAATAAGCATTTGTAAACCTAATTTTTTATATTGTACTTTATCACTGCATTTGAAGTACTGTATAGTTGTAGATACTTATAATGCAGTGATAAAGTTGTTTTAAATGTTTTTCACAAATGAAAATAATGTTTTACTACGATGAAATGTTTGCAAAAGACCTCTGATTAATGACCCCCTGTATAGTTGCCTCTTTGTGGTCATTGCTGATGTTTTTCTGTTTTGTCAATGTGCCCCATGCTTTTATAGAGGTTTATAGTTATTCAATACATTTGATCTGCAGCACCTAGCTGATACTTTCCCATCTAAATCCTAAGGAAGCCGCAAAGATAAACGAAGTGTTTCACTCAGTTTTTCCATTTCTGTTAAGTTTTTGCTCAATAAAGAAAATGAGCTTTTTGTCTCATGACCATATAAGCATAAAAAGTGTGAGATATTGCACAAAAACAAACATGAGAGGAACGCGCTGAATCAAAAGCAGTGCTGAAATGAAGCAATACTTTGCTCTTTAGGTGTCTCTGCTCTGATGGAAACCTGCTGATATATTCTTCTTTGATTGCACTGTAAAATTCATGAGAATACTCAGATCAGCTTCTTATTTGCTGAGGACGTTCGCTGCCAGGTATAATGTGTCATGGCGCTTTCTGAGCCAGCGGGATTAGCATCAGATCTGGAGCTTAAAAATAGCTGTAACGGTATTTGTCGGGTGTGTGTTTCTGCATGACCAGAGAATTACTAAAGATTAGGGCACTGCTGTCAATGGGATAATGATCATAAATCTGTGTGTGTGTGTAAATGGTTTTAAAACCAAAAGCATATTCTGGGCGTTCCCCAGGCGGGACCCCGGACCAAATTAGATTAAAGCACATGTTTTGACTGCAGGCCATGGCTCGATGCAGAAGAGGCGGTGTGAAAATGGAGCAGATTTCTAGAACAGTTTAGGAAGAGAAGAAGATGAGACTGTGAATACAATAAGAGTGACGGCACGACCAATTCAGTGCGTTTGCAGCAACTGAGAAACTCAAGTAACGCTCGTCTGAAGCGCCGCCTGCGTCAAAGACTCAGGAGGGAGATAAACCTGTTGACCTCTGCGTTCTCACTGACACGTGGTTTAATCAGACGTTTTCTTTCTCTTTAGATGAAAATAAATGATGGGTTCAGCTCTTGGCAGAAACCCTTACATGCAGATGTAATCATGTCAGGTTAATGAACACATGTTTTGAAGTCATACTTACATTTGTCAACCAGTGACTATGCATTTATTTTTAAAAAAGGATCAAATTAAGCTCAACTGACTGTGAAATTCAATTTAAATAACGTTCATGGTGCAAAATTGTGCAGACATTTTGAAGCTTTTGCAGTGTTCACACTCAGACTTTTTTTATTCAGCAGTAGGAATTGAATGAAATATAAAATTTTAACCCACATTTTAAATCCTGCAATATTCCCATTTTTTTGTGACTAGTTTTCTAGTTAAGCAACATTTTATTTCTCTGAAAGACCACACAGAAGTGGGAACGTTGTGGAGGTCCGTGTCAATGGGTTAAACAAAATACTGTATGCCAAAAATACATTTCATATTAGATTTTATAAGTGGGCAATACAAATCTGAACAGGCATATTGATAATTTAAGCTTTAAAGGTGCTATGTGTAACTTTCTGTAGAGTGCAGAACTTAGAAAAATTTTCAACAGGCAAAGCATTCTGATCCCTCCCCCTCAGAGCCATATATGGCTCTGAGGGGGAGGCTCTGCTGAAATTCAAATTCAAGCTCTGTTTTTATTGGCTGATTCAAATTCAAGCTCTGTTTTTATTGGCTGGTTACAAACTCTGTTTTTATTGGCTGGTTAAGGACGGGTCACTCTGTGTTTTTAGTGTTTTTATAAATGCTGATAGAGAAGCAAGGGGACTATAGTTTTTTTCAGAGATTACTTTGTCTAACATCAGTCTGTCAGTAGATAGTGACAGAGTGAAGAAATATGTTAAAAATATATTGTTAGAAAAGTTACAGACTGCATTACAAAGTTACATAGTGCAGCTTTAAGTCAAATTATGATAAATGACAAAAAATATATGTTTTTGCAGCCTTTCAAACGGCACAACATAAATACCTATTTTTATTTTTTATTTGTTCAAGTGCACTGATGCTTTATTTCTGAGGTAGATGTGGGGAACAGCTACAGGTCATTGTATTTCTCTGAGTTTAGTCTGATTTAATGTACAATCCTTAAGAACAGCACTTTTTTCTCCACAAACTGTGAGCACACTACTTTGCTGCAGAATTTGATAAACATTAAGAAGTCCAGATGTTTGTAAAAACTCTGTTCTGTTTCTGTTTTCATTTTTTTTAACCATGTGCCGACATGACGATACATAAATCTCAAACCTCATGCTAAAACAAAGGCCGGTTTCAAAATAAAAGCATAGATTTCGGATTTGCATGCAGATTGATTTATTTGATGTTTAAATTTTTTTATGACTTGTTAGTGCCAGATGGAGACTGCTAAAGAGTCATGAGATGCTTGTGTTCATTGTACAGCAACCCCACAGCATGATGCAGCCATGTGTCATTTTAAAGGTGCATTACACCACTTTTCAACAGCCGAGCAAAAAACTTTGAACACGAAACTGAGCCAAAGGTGCACATTTAAACTAATGCCAAAAATAACTAAAAAATCTTTAAGTTAAACCTCTACCTGCATGGATTGAAGCTATATCCCTTTAGTTTTTGAGTTATTTTAATATAAAGATGCATCTTTTAATGAAAATATAAAAACTAGGATTTTGCCTGCTTTAAAATAAACATACTTGTGTGGACTAGAAAATTAAAAAAAGAGAGCTAAAAAATGTGGGTCCTAAATGTTTAAAGACATAAAAAGTTGTTGGCAAGTTGTGGACAATTTTCTGAACATAAAGGCTTGATTTTATTTTGCCACCATAACAATCCAAACCAACGGTGGATCCCGTGAAGTCGTTGAAGCATCGACTCATGAAGCGATGTTCAAAAGCTTTGTGTTCAAGACGTCATTTTGGGATTCATTTAAATTAAAAAGAAAAAATATATATACGTATACTATTCATATTGTGACTTTTCTTTCTCCTATCAGCTGTTCCTGTCAGAGATCCATGCCTGAAACGTAATTAATATTTTTTTCCTTCTCATCAAGGTTTATTCTATCACCGCCCTCAAACACTTTGGATTCACCCACACTTCCATGTGCGTTGATACCTCCTACATGTGATAATGGATTTTTTTTCCTCTTTTCTGTTACTTCAGTCTTTTATTTGACACAATGTTGCACACTCTGAGCTCAGAATTTGCAGCAGAATAATAATAAAAAACCTTTTAGACTGAGGTAAAGCTGCTTAAAGCAGTGGGGGTGGGTAAAAGTGTCACAGTGGACCGTTAGGTTACAATTTGGATGTGGAAAAGGGAGCGCTCAGAAGGCGTAAAACCTTTTTAGTTTTTTTGTTTTGTTTTAATTCTCGAGGTGTCGCTGCTGCAGATGGCTGGCTTGACTGTGAAAGTGCAGAAATAAGATGTGGGCTAAAGTCCTGGGAGACGCGGTGGTGTGTAATCTGTATTTACCTGACCGACGCTCCACTCCTCCCGCACTCGCCTACAGAAAGGTGTACTGTATGACACTGGGCTCCCACTCACTTTCCCACTGTCTTAACCTTGTACACATAAATATAGATACACACAAACGCACACACTGCAGCTCCCTATGCTTACCTGCACATACACACTTAGGCTCATCCAATCTGCCTTCACAAACTCAAAGCAGATTTGATTATTGCCTGCCACCATGAAAGAAGGTGCCTGTGGCTGCATGAATTTATTTGTGTGCCTGTTAGAAAAATACCTCCTGGAGCACTCGATTTTAATAAACACACACAAAGTAGTCAAATAATCAGCTAATCAACATTGGTGAACACAAAAATGGCTAAACTTTGTCACATTTTTAAATAATAAGCTGGAATTTGGTGTGTTGGTAGCTGAGAGTCCTTCTCAAAACGTACTCTGAGACATCAAAGTTCATGCTCAATAATCCAGATAAAATTCATCAAAGCTAAGTCAGGTCATCTGGAGAGTTTTTTTTTTTTTTTGAGAGAGAGCAAGATGTTTTGTTCTTCATCCAAAGGACTTCATCAGTATGAGGAGCCACAACAAACAGTCTCGCAAGCAGGACACTTGCATAGTGGATCAACCAGTTTGCTGGTTATTGGATTTTGTACCTGGATGACTGAGCATGAACTTTGATGTTAACTTTGTTGGATTTCTTTTACTTGGATTATTGAGCATGAACTTTGATGTTTTGAACCACTTTGGCTATGGCTGCCTCAGAGGAGTCGACGGGAGAGGGCGGACCCCAGAAACCATCTTATCACCAGCAAACTGGTTGGTCCACTATGTGAGTGTGCTGCTTCTGGGACTGAGTTTGTTGTGGCTCCTCAGACTGATGAAGTTCTATGGATGAATGACGAAACTACTCCAAAAAAATAAAAATTGTCCATATGACCTGACTTAACTTTGTTGGATACTCTGAGGCGTAAAACAACAAAACAAAAAACACTCAAGATCTTTGGTTAAAGTTTTAGCAATAACTGTTGGAGTCAACCCTGTATCAATATACAGTATCTCATGAACCAGTGGATGAGTTTAATGACATTTTTAGAAAGTAATCTACAATCGATTAACTTTCAGAGTCTATTCAGTAAAACATGGCAGCCACAGCTAATCAACACTCATGAGCTCAATTAGTTTTACAGACACTGAGATAAAATTTAGCATGGTAGTAGTTTAGGTCCTTACTAACATACACTCGGAATGTTGGTTACCTATTGTAACCCCAGATTCTATGAATGTAGGCGTAGCCCTTTAAGCCACACCTATTGGGTTTATCCCTGCGCTTCGCGCCAACACTGAAGACTTATAGTCCACGCCCACCTGCTTTGGGCCACACCTCTGTCTACTATATAAGCGGCCAATGACCGAGAGACTGCTCCAAAAAAGGCAACATTTTTCTGCCAAATGAGAGCCAGTGAGGCCCAAGGCTTAAAGGGCTATGCCTACATTCATAGAATCTGGGGTTACAATATGTAACCAACATTCTATTTCATGTAGGCTCCGCCCTTTAAGCCACACCTATTGGGTTAAAGGCGGAGCAGGATATGGTCCATGCCTCACTGGGTTTGACTGGAACCAAAACACCCTGGCAATCGCCACACCTCAATAAGCATGAAGATGCACCGTCAATTGAGAACAAAGGTGCATATATATATAGCAGGTGGACAATCCTCATCATCTGATGGTAAATGAATGACTCCGAATTCATAATCAGAATCAACAAGGACAGATACAATTGTGTCATTTTATCAATAAGTCTATTGATAATGAAAAAACAAACACTCTGCTACAACCCTGAGAACAGAATGCGTCAGGGAGGAGCTGGAAACGTCCTGTAATAAAAACGGATAAAGGGAGTCGCTGATGACCAAGAGGCCGCCTAAACGGATGTCCTGCAAAGAAGACCTCCATGCAGGGCTGTGGAAACTGTAATCCCTCAAGAGAAGTGAACTTTTATTCGTTCAGGAGGATAGAGGCCAGAAAGGCTGTATGCCAGAGAAATGACCTCACATAGCCAATGTGACAACCGCTGAGAGGTCAAGGTTGGCCCTGAGACTGTCCTCTGAGAAGCACAAAAACCTTATCAGATTTAAGAATTGCAGCAGTGCATGCCACATAATACTTTTGTGCCCGCA
>JBBPBX010015931.1:0-38696 GCA_038048925.1 Garcialebias charrua
TGTATGACTGACTGTACCAAGTAGTGACGTCATCACAAAATCTGCATTTCAGAAGTACCATAAGCATTGTGCCCTGTGTACTTCTGATTGTCTCCAAATTGTTGGTTTTACAGCGGCTGCAACATATTAGCTGAAGCAATAATGCAAGCTTTGTCCAACAAACCAAGTAAAACTCTGGCTTGTCATCTGTACTTGAGTGAGTGGATTGTGGTGAATGTGTTTGTGAACTCTCCTGTGAGCTGCTTGACGGTAAGTATTCCTCGTCACTTCGATGATGCTGTACAACAGGGCTGCTACTCTCAAGGAAAGTGCTGGAACTCTCCAATACAGGGCTGCTAAGCAGTTCTATTTGTGACGTATGTGTTGGTGAAATGAAAATTGGAGAAACGTCGGTTTGTGTGCCCACATGTCGATGATCAGCGGTAACCTGTGTACCTGTGGAAAAAGAAAAATAGAACAACAGATATTTTATTAGTTTCATTTTTTTATAACATTATTGGAGTAGCACGAAAATAATAATTAAAATTATATGTGCATCAAATTATGTTTTGATTGTTAACATATTGAAAATTGGATATTATTGCCAATGAAAATTCCATAGATTTTACTTAAACAAGAAATAATACTTGTCAAAAACTTTTGACTCTATACTCTTGTGAAAAAATATTGTAGCTCTGTGCATCATTGTGACCCAAGTGTTAAAACAGTCCCAAATACCTTTGTTATTTGTGTGCGTTGTAAAATTAACTTGTACTTTGACAGTTCTTGTTCTGTAGGTTGTTTGTGTGGTTCGAGAATTCTAAGAAAACAGAAAAAATATATATATATAATTCAAAAACACCTTTTAGATTTGTTTTTACATATTTAACACTAGTAAATTCAGAATTTCAGGACATACCAGTTGACGACACACTGAGATGGTTTGGACATGTTCAGAGGAGGGACAGTGAGTACATTGACAGGATGTGAGAAGTCAAAGTCAACTTTATTGTCAGAACTTAAAGATGTACAGGACATACACTGGATGGAAATTGCGTTTCAGTCCCTTGGTGCAACAGAAACTATTTCAACATTAAAACACTGAAACATATAATAATAAACATAAGCATAAAATAGTAAAACTGTAACACTGTCCTGAGTATTTGCATAGTGGTATAAGAGTATGAAAATTTACACCAACTCTAAAAGTAAAAACTAAAACACTAAACATTTAATGAACATAATACTGTCCTGAGTTTCTGCATACTAGTATAGAAAATTATAAAAAGTATAACTATAAAGTAAACTAAAGGTTCTAGCATTGACATTTGCAAAGTGGAAAAGCAGCATATTAGTTAATGTACACAGTATATGTATGAGGTAGTAGTTGTTATTGTTATAGAGGCAAAAGTGGCATATGCAGTAAGGCACATTGGGCATCCCTAAATAAGGCCGGTCATCGAACACTGTATATGTATCAGCAGTGGTGTAGATATAAAAGTAGTGTAAATTTAATTAGTCGTAGTAAATGTAAGCAGTAGTAGTAAATGTAAATAGTATTAATAAATGTAAACATTGAATGTAAACAGTAGTATGTAAACAGAGAATGTTAACAGTAGAATGACTATAGGCAGTGATGTAATACAAACATTAGTGCAAACATGAGAAGTAGTGCAAACTGAATGAGCACATGACCGAGAGTTAGTGAATAACCCGTTTGATGACACAGAGTCCAGTGTTAAAATCTTTGTGTTGTGTGGTAATGTGTGAGAAATTTTTTTGTGTTAAGGCAGTTCAAATGGAGGGGGGAGGCAGAGCAGGCAGAGTGTTTAGCATCCTGACTGCCTGATGAACATGCAGCTTGCATGAAAAAGACAAAGACGAAGACCAAAGAGGAGATATATGGATGCAGTTAGAGAGGACATGAAGTTATTTGGAGTGAGGACAGAGCATGCAGAGGACAGAGTGAGGTGGAGGAGGATGACTGGCTGTGGCGATCCCTGAAAAGGGAAAAGCTGAAAGAAGAAGAATAATAAAAGTTAATTTTGATAGAGATGATTACCTTGTCAATGTGCATGATTGCAGGTTCATAGATCTCACTAGTAGATGGGCCCGGTTCTTCAGATGTTGCGATTGTGGTGTCAGGCATTTTCGACATCATCTCAGAAATGTCCTAGACAGAGAAATATAACATCATTTATTGCTCATCTAAATTTTAATTTTATCTCTACGTAATTTATTCAATTCTTTTTAAAAATAAACTTTAGCATTAGATACGCAAAAGTGGATATGTAAATACTGTTAAAGTATTTTACATCAAATCTCACAGAAGAAAAATCTAAATTACACATCCTAATGTTCTACTGTTCTGATAAATGATAACTTAAAATATATGACAACCTACCACTGTATCATTCATGAATATATTACATGCCAGGATTTGATTTGTATTTATTTAACATGAATAAATTAGTACATTTACTGTAATTGTCATAAGGTTGTCTCTTGAAAAAAAGAAAAGAAAAAAGATTACTTTGTTTCATCTAAATAAAATAACTGTGGTCAATATATGCAATACAAGTTTTATTCTTTGTGAAATCCCAGTACTATTTACTCTATCAATGGAAAACATATTTATACACTATGTTTTTGCTGTGCAACAACGTGCGTTGAGATTCATGTGGCTCTTTTGTTTTTGTCACGGCTACTGCATATTAGCCTCATATAATACGTAATTATTGTCAGTAATCGCATGAATATAAGCAATCCAATGGTTAGTCTGAATCAGATAAAGTTATTGGAAACTAGACAATTGGAATAGTGAATTTTATAAGGATTATTTAAACCACAATAGCTAATAGCGGTTAGCTTAGCCGTGTAGCTTCTTTGTTATTGTCATGATCTAACAATGAGGCGAGGTCCGCTCGCGTTTGCGATTTCTCTTTCAAAGACAGTAAATAGTCCATAACTCTCATTAATAAACACTCGGTGAATAAACAATACCTACTGATGTCAACTGAGCGCGCAGACAGCATTAGAAAATTAATTACTACCACAGTACCGAGTGCGTCACGGCTACTGCATATTAGCCTCATCGAAGACGTAATTATTGTCAGTAATCGCATGAATATAAGCAATCCAATAGTTAGTCTGAAGCAGATAAAGTTATTGGAAACTAGATAATTGGAATAGTGAAGTTTACAAGGATTATTTATACCACAATAGCTAATAGCGGTTAGCTTAGACATGTGGCCTCTTTGTTGTCATGAGCTAACAAAGAGGCTGGGTCGCATCGTCCAACACTCTAAATAAACACTCCGTGAATAATCTAAAACAGTATATACTCCACCGATTATGTTTACAGAAAGACTTACTCGTTTTCTGGTGAGTTTTCCGACTATAGCTCTTCTCCGTTGTTTCGATGTGGTGGCTTCACTTTCTTCTGTAGATTTTCTTTTAAAAATAGTAGGAATAGAACCCGGTTTCAAAACTTTTTTGAATCTTACTGGTAAGCCGAGAGATTTTTGTAAACCTGGTGTAAGTTCAAAACAGTCTGCTGTAAAATGCTCGCTGCAGAGAAGAGAGGTTTTACTAGGAGTCCATTTCTCCCTGGTTCTCTGGACGTTTTTGGTCCATTCTCGATTAAGTTTCTCATCTTTTGGAAAAGTGTGAAGGCTCACTTCTTCACTGGTGACATTAGAGCACCCAAATGCGACACAATTTGACGGCATTTTCAAGTGTTACAGGAAAAGAAAAGGCCGTTCTTGAAGATAATGAATCCCAGTTGCAAAGGCACCCGCTGACAACAACAACAACAGGCGGACACAATTCCTTAATCTGACGTCACAGTCACGTGACCGGAAAATCCGGATTTACGGTGTAAAAAAACGGCGCTAATTTTAAACTATTTTGAGAGCAATTTTCATTCATTTAACATTAGTTTTGCAAAAACGGTCAGAGGTCTATCTTAATATTTATATATGTTGTGCCATTTTTTGAAAAGTCAAAAGATCATGTCAGTGGAGCTTTAAAGGAGCTGATGTCAGCCCTAAATGAGATGATTAAACAGGCCAGGTCAGCATATTTTTCTAATCTTGTAAGGATAAATAAGAAAAACTCAAAAGTCTTGTTTGATACCATTAATAATATGGTTTCACCTCCACTCCCTCCTGTGCCTGTATTCTCATTAGATGATTGTAACAAATTTTTAAACTATTTTGTAGAAAAGGTTGACAACATCAGGGCAAGTGTTAAATCAGCTGGTGTCACCCTCAGTTCAGTTCTTTCAGTGAGCTCCTGGTCTTCATTTACACCTGTCACTTTAGAGGATGTGAAGGTTGTTCTAAAAGAGATCAAACCTTCCTCCTGTGTGCTAGATGCTGTCCCTGCATCACTGTTCTTGAAGGTGCCAGATATCATCAGTCCCCATGTAGCAAAATTAATTAACATTTCTCTTTCTACAGGGTCAGTTCCATGTTTTTTGAAACAAACTGTTTTAAATCCTATTTTGAAAAAGCCCAATTTGGATCCCACTGAGCTCTGCAACTACAGGCCAATATCAAAATTGCCTTTTCTTGCTAAAATTTTGGAGAAGTTAGTTACTGCACAGTTGAATACTTTCTTGCAAAGTAATAATATTCTGGACAAATTTCAATCTGGTTTTCGCAAAATGCACTCCACTGAAACTGCCTTATTAAAAGTATCCAATGACATTTTGATGGCTGCAGACTCTGGTCAGAGCAGTGTTTTGATTTTATTAGATCTTTCTTCAGCTTTTGACACAGTCGACCACACAATTCTAATACATCGACTGCAACATGAATTAGGATTTTCAGGAACTGTCTTGAAGTGGTTTTCCTCTTATTTAAACAACAGAAAATTTTCAATGTTTGTAAATAACATACAGTCTAAGACCTCTCCGTTAATGTATGGTGTTCCTCAGGGTTCAGTCTTGGGTCCTATTCTGTTCATTTTATACATCACCCCCCTTGCAAAGATTATAAATAGCTTCAGAAATGTCTCTTACCATTTCTATGCTGATGACATTCAACTCTATTGCTCCTTCAATGACTCAGAATTACACAAGTTAGATGAATTAGTAAACTGCGTGTCCCATATTAAGGTGTGGTTAGCCAACAACTGCCTTCAGTTAAATTCTGCCAAGACTGAAACCCTGATCATTGCCCCTGAACAGAAAGTTCCTCTAATCAAGCAACACCTCGGTTCTCTGGGCTCCTCTTCTCAGCCGAGCCTCAGAAACCTTGGTGTCCGGTTTGACCAGTCAATGTCTTTGGACAAACATTCAAAGCTCCTGGTCAGAAACTGCTTTTATCACCTGAGGAACATTTCTAAACTGAGGGCATTATTATCCAAACCTGACCTGGAGATGATTATTCATGTTTTTATCTCTTCTCGTTTAGATTACTGCAATTCCCTTTTTACTTGTTTTAATAAGTCTGCTGTCGCTCGTGTCCAGTTGGTCCAGAACGCTGCTGCGAGGCTTTTAACAGGAACTAATAGAAGGTCTCACATCACACCGGTTTTATATGATCTGCATTGGCTCCCTGTTGAATTTAGAATTCATTTTAAAATCTTGGTATTAACTTTTAGAGCGTTAAATGGACAGGCCCCCCAGTACATCACAGAAATGCTGATCCCTTATTCTCCAGCCCGCACCCTTCGTTCTTCAGCATTGAACCTTCTAAAGGTCCCTAAGACCCGGTTTAAAACACGGGGTGACCTTTCCTTTCAGGCCGTAGCCCCCCGGCTGTGGAATGCCCTGCCCCTGTCTCTTCGTGTGACCACCTCTATTGATTCCTTTAAAACGCAGCTCAAGACACTTTTATTCAGACAAGCTTTTAGATAAATGTTTTTATTTAGTGTTTTTATCAATTGTTCTTGTTTTTATTAGCTGTTCTTATTGTTTTGATTAATCAGCTTTTACTACAGTAATTCTTTTGTCTATTTTAATCTTTTATTTATATGTTGTACAGCACTTTGTGATTTTATCTATGAAAAGTGCTATATAAATAAACTTTACTTACTTACTTACTTACTACACACCTTGGGGTGTCTATGAGTGCACACCTATTTCTCCAGCTCCCCGGGCGCTGACTACGGCTGCTCATTGCACCACCTGGTGGTGGTTGGGTTAAATGCAGAGGCCAATTTCGTCTGTCAAGTATGGGAAATATACACAGATGACAAAAATGTGACATTTTATTTATATCTCTCCCGCGCGTCAGCGCCCTACTGAAAACCTTTTAGTCCACGCCCACCTACCGGATGGACCCACCCCTCGTGTCAATTTTACCCATCGACACTAGGGTTACGTCCTCCCAAATAGCCAATCATTCAGCCATTCATGATACATTGGGGCCCAAGAAGCTAAAGGGCTCCGCTAATACTAATATAAGGTGTAGTGGCAGGGCTTTTGACTTGGGACCCAAAGGACGCGGGTTCGCGCCCCGGCCACTACACACCTTGGGGTGTCTATGAGTGCACACCTATTTCTCCAGCTCCCCGGGCGCTTTCTGGCTGCTCACTGCACCACCTGGTGGTGGTTGGGTTAAATGCAGAGACGAATTTCGTCTGTGTATGGGAAACATACACAGATGACAGACAAAGACATTATTATTATTATTATTATTATTATATAATCTGGGGTTACAATACGTAACCAACGTCCTACTTCGTATTAGCTCTGCCCTTTAGCTCCACCTATTGGATAAAGGGCGTAGCAGGATATAGTCTATGCCACACTGGATCCCAACCAATGTGCAACGTCTGCTCACCCAGTCACAATGAAGCACATCCTTCCTCATGCATAAACATACCCTACATCCGGGAGCATTGAGGAAGGGCAGGTGGTGGGCTGGAGGAAGGGCCTGCAGGCCTCTGATGCAGCCTTCAGGCATGCCTTGCTGCTATGAAGCGTGCATCACATTGATATTGTGTTTTGTTGTTGTTGTTGTTGTTGTTGTTGTTGTTTGTTTGTTTGTTTGTTTGTTTGTTTGTTTGTTTGTTTGTTTTGTTTTGTTTTGTTTTGTTTTGTTTTGTGATTGTAATATTGTCAGAGAGTGGAACAAACTCTGGCTGACACCCTTCAACAGGGAAAAGACCAAACTGTTACTGGAACTATGTACAGAAAACGGTTAGAACTTTATTAACAACATTCAGAAACCACAGTAAACAAGCACTGATACTGATGGTGAACACCCCTCTTCCTGTCTACCATTAGGCAGGTGTGTAGCTAACAAAACATATTAGGAGGTATTCTCCAACTACAGTATTCATCTAAGACTCCCAGTACTGAATGAGTCATAGAAAAAGTAGAAACATCTCGTAGATAAAAACGGATAAAAGAACAGGGCAAGCTCCAGGCCGCCGCTGAACAGATGTCACTGACCGACATCCCACCATGCAAAGCTGTGGAGATGCGATCGCTCGCGTGGAATGTGCACGCAGGTTCGTAGGAGGTTCTTCTCCAGCAGCTTTGTAAGCCTCTGATATGGCTTCACATAGCCAGGGAGAGATGCTGTGAGGACAGAGCACGTCCAGCTGAATTGTCCCTGTAATGAATAAACAAATTTTGAGAGTGACGCACACCAGCTGTGCGTGTCACATAACACCTGAGTGCCCGGACTGGGCACAACAGATGAAACCTGGCTTCCTCCTCTGATGCTTGAGGAGGGAGATGGAAACCGTTCAGTGTGATTGTCCGTGATTTAAACCCACTGTTTATGCATTTTGGAATGAAGGCCAGATTGGGCCTTAAAGTTGCAGAGCTACCATCATGTTGAATTTGTAAACACGAGGGAGCCACCGATAATGCACATAAGTCACTCACCCTTTTTGCTGACGTGTGTGCTAATAATGGCGCAGTCTAAGGGACAAAAACCTCATTGATACCTCTCCTAAAGGCTCAAAAGGAGCTTTAGTTAAGGCCCGTAGGACCAAGGTCTAATTCCACTGAGGGGCGAGGTCACGTATCATGGGTCTACGGCGTCTTACGCCTTTCAGAAACTGTTTCATCAGAGGGTGATTGAAAAGTGTTCTGTCACCAAATCCTTCATGACATGATGAAATAGCAGCAACATAGCCCTTAATAGTGCTGAAAGCCAATTCCTTGTCCATGAGCAGTTGCAAATATGACAAAACACAGCCAATGTCACACGCTGTGGCATCAATGTTTTTCTCTGTACACCACTGCTGAAAAGCTACCCACTTAGATGCATAAAGCGTTGTTGTGGACGCAGCTCGAGCATCCTGGATCGTTTGGACCACAGCTAGGGTGAGACCTAAACCTGTTAGGCGGCGCCGCTCAGCTTCCAGGCCCAGAGGCGTTGGCCTATTTCTGGGAAGTGCATGATCGACCCTCCCGCTTGGAGGAACGCATCTTTTTTCCACATGAGCTACAGAGGGTGATCCACTACCAGTCGCTGCAGGTCCGGAAAATACGGAGCATATTTGCGCTCTGGAGCTATGAGGATGAGTGACAGCTTCTCTTCCCGGACTCGCTCCAGCACCCTTGGTACGAGTGGTACTGGTGGGAAAGCATATAACCGCTTTTCTGGCCACCATCTGTGCGCAAAAGCGTCCACTCCCAGAGGAGGATTGTCCCTGGGCCTCAGTGAGAACCAGAGTGGACAATGCGTGTTGCTCTGAGACGCAAATAGGTCTATTTCAGCGCGTCCAAACCTGGCCCAGATCTGATTTATTATGTCTGAGTGAAGGGCCCAGTTCCCGTGACACGGTCCTCCTCTCGACATGATGTCTGCCCCTACATTCAACACCCCAAACAGGGTCGGCCCAAGCCTCTTTGGGGCCCTAAGCTAAATTTGGATAGGGGCCCTCTGTTTCTACTAATAATGTGAATTACTGCAATCAACGGTCAGATGGTTTTATCATTCTCCCACCTGATAAAACATATTGCAACTCTGACAGTCCTTTTTAATGTATATATGTAATTTATTACAGGGGTGTCAAACTTATTTTAATTTTGGACCACATCAAGTTCATGAATGTCCTCAGAAGGCCAGACATGGCAGAATGTATTGATAAAACTGCCTATGAATAAACTGGTAAAATCAAACTTTCTAAAAATAAAAACTTCGCCCATCATGCCTTTTGGGGAAGGAAAAGGTATCCTTAATAGGCAGTGGTCCTCTCATCACCTGCTCAGTCCTGTTTACATCTGAGAGGAAAGATGGCCACTCAGCTGGGTCCATTGGCAGAGCTGATGATCCTTGGTGTGGCTCGGACTTTGATGTGGAAGCTTCTGAGAAAGAGACAAAAGAAAGATGATGATTAATAACATAAAAGGGCAGAAAATGTTTGCAATGTACACAACTGTTAATCTGAAAATGATCTGGAGCACAAAGAGGACTTATAGAAGATGTTATGCAGTTAACTTACCAGGTAGATCAAAAGTGATTGTAGTGGGCACAGAGGATAGGGTGCTACACTTAGCTCTAAAGAGGACGAAGATGGACCTAAGATGAAATACATACATATGCACACACATTCCTATTCCTTGCATACTTTCATTACAGACTCTGGAGTGTAATTGCTATAACTAAAAATTAATTGTATGCTGCATGGTGAGTCTTTCTCTTACCTGATGCACTGCCCACAGCTGAGCCTGTAATGTGGACTGGCATTGAGCTGATTCTGTGCTGCCAAAATATTTTAACAGTGCTCCTGCAGAATTTCACGTAACATAAGTTTGTGTAAAAAATTGTTTATTTTAGTTACATAAATTATCATGCTTAACAGTCCACAACATATTGCCAACTCAAGCATAACTAGTAAGCTGTTATTAACAGTGGTGGGCAACGCTAATCAAAAAATTAGTTCCACAATTTCTAAAACGCTTATTAATTTTTTTAGGTCCACAATTTCAAAAGCACAAATGTCTTATGAAAATTAGGGGAAGCTAATCTAATCCGCTATTTATATTCGACAATTGGTAGCCGGCAGCGTTATGCAATATTTGCACTACATTGCCAACTGAAAAGTAACTAAAATGATCCTAAAAGGATGAAATTACAAAAATCAAAGGATTTATTTAATACTTTACGTACATATATTCTATTCGGCCACGAAATTAACAAAAAAGAGAATGATCTTTTAATCCCTAAGACCACTTTTAAATCTCAAATACACGGGCGTTTCGCCACCGCATTTCTACATAAAAGTAACCAAAATACATAAAACTAACGACTCACCGTCGAGTGGTGGACACAAAACACACAATAAAATCCTCCGGCCGCGTTAATTTGGCTTGAAACAGCGGGGTTCTCTGCGGATTTATCCAAGTAACCCAGCACAACCAGCTAGCCACAGAGTTAGCGTCCAGTTCACCTCTGACCCGGAAGATGTCAAGATTCTATAGGCAGTCAACAGATTTAATGAAAAGTAACCAAAATACATAAAACTAACGACTCACCGTCGAGTGGTGGACACAAAACACACAATAAAATCCTCCGGCCGCGTTAATTTGGCTTGAAACAGCGGGGTTCTCTGCGGATTTATCCAAGTAACCCAGCACAACCAGCTAGCCACAGAGTTAGCGTCCAGTTCACCTCTGACCCGGAAGATGTCAAGATTCTATAGGCAGTCAACAGATTTAATGAAAAGTAACCAAAATACATAAAACTAACGACTCACCGTCGAGTGGTGGACACAAAACACACAATAAAATCCTCCGGCCGCGTTAATTTGGCTTGAAACAGCGGGGTTCTCTGCGGATTTATCCAAGTAACCCAGCACAACCAGCTAGCCATAAACGTTAGCACCGAGTTCACCTCTGACCCGGAAGATGTCAAGATGGAATAGTCCATTTTTAGTTTTTTATTTTAAGAGCCTGTAATAAGTTTATTCGTTTTTACTGATAGATAATTAGTTATTAGCGGTACTGCATTGTAAATAAAAATAGCACAAATCCGCTTATGAATTATAAAAGTTAGTCACTCCGTTGTTATGCTTACAAAAACGTTAGGTCCGCTGTAAGCGGATTAGCGCATTAGCGGTCCCTAGCGTTCATATGCCCACCTTTGGTTATTAATATGACTGATGTAAAACATTTGGGTAGCAAATGTTATGTATTGTGAAGTTTGAATTATTGCTGTCAAGCGTTAGCAAAAACGCTGTTTTGAGCCAACAAAAAAATAATATAGTGCCAATCAACTCACATAAAATTAAAACTTAGTTATTAACAAGTACAAACACGGTAGTGCTAGCTAGCTATTTTCCATTAGCAGCTGCACAAATATTTTTTGATAAAAGAGACGTTCTTTGTACAAACATACCTTTATCTTGCCGTTTTTTTCTCTTCTTCTTCTTCTTCTTCTTCTTCTTTTTTCCTCTTCCTTTTTTCGGCCCCTGAAGGATGTGCCCTTTTTTGCGACATTATCTAGCGTTAGTTACGTGTCAGGTGTTTAATTAGCTTGGATGCGTACTTCACATTGCATGGCAAGGAACTCTGAGAAACCTGTGAAACCTATGAAACGGGATACAGGGGCCGCACTAGGGGGGTCCCCCAACTACCGGTCATTTCTTTCTTTCCTTTCTAGAGTGATTTCTACATATTCAATTATACATATACACACAAATATATGATATATATGTTATATAAATCATTATGAAAATAAAAATCTGAACTTTATGATGAAGTTATGTGTAATAGAATCCTATAATTAAAATAAAATAGAATAAAATAAAAAAAAATCCACAAAACTTAGCTCCTCTTTGGGAGCCCCCTAGTGACCCTGGGACCCCAAGCGGCCGCTTGGTTTGCTTATGCCTTGGGCCGGCGCTGACCCCAGGGATGTACACTGCATTCAATGAGGGCATGGTTCTGACGAGCCCAGAGCAGCAGTTGCCTGGCAACATGCAGCACTTGAGCTGAACGAGATCCTCCCTGTCAATTGATGTACAATGCTGCCACCTGGTTGTCGGTGTGCACCAGTACATGTTGATGAATGAGAGGAGTAAAATGCTGTAACACTTTTTGTACCGTCATTAACTCCAAAACGTTTATGTGAGGGGTGAGTGTGGTTTGGCCACCTCCCTCCTACTGACTAAGAAAGACACGTCCCGTCCCATCCCATCAGGGAAGCGTCCATGAACACTGGGACGTGTGACGTAGGTGTGATCATGGAGACTCCCTCCCTCAGCGTGAGAGGGTTTCCCCAGTGACGTAAGTCTGATCTCACAGATGTGGGAACCAGCACCATTCATCGCTTCTGGCACAACGGGTCTATGCGCCATCGTGCGAACCAACGCTGGATCGATCTCATGTGTAATAAACCCAAATTTATCACCACATGGGCGGCTGCCATAATACAGAGGAGGCGCATGATGGTCGCTACTGTCACCACTTTTCCGGGTCGGACGCGACGCAGTTGTGTTGTCAGATCGATTGCTCTCTGCTCTGACAGGCACGTTGTCATCGTGTGAATCCAGCTCTACCACGAGGTAAACAATGGATTGAGCTGGGATGACTGAGGTTTTTATCTAGTTCACAACGAACCCCAGGTCTAGCAGGTGCTCTGCTAACACTCTGGTCTGGGCTGCTGCTTCTTCTCTTGATTTGCTCAAAATGAGCAGATCGTCGAGATAAAAAAAGAATTCTCATTCCTGCTGAGAGAAGTGGGCGTACAGCCTCTTCCACGCACCTTGTAAAAGTTCTGGGAGCGAGGGAATAGCCGAAAGCTAACCTGTTGAATTCGAACTGGTTCCCTTGGAAGGAAAACCTCAGGTATTTCCTATGCTGTGGAATGATGCTGACGTGCCAATGAACATCTTTCAAATCCAGGGACGCAAACTAGTCCCCCTGGTGAACGTTCCTTAGCAACTGTTTTATTGTCAGCATATTAAACCCTCTCTCCATAATTGATTTGTTTAAAATCGACAAATCTAAAATTGGTCTCAAACCCCCTTGTGCGTGTCATGTGCGTCAACCATTCTATGGTCCCTCCCTCCGTTACCATGGTAACCCACCGGGGCCCCGCCCGAAAAGGGCTGGTTGGCTGTGTCAGTGACGTGTTCCGTCTCTGCGTCTGACGTAGTCGCGCTTGCCCTCTGCGGTGACGCGTCGTTGCTACGCTCCGTCTGCCGCGTGAACGGTGGCTCTCGCTGACCTGCCGCTTCCACGTTGAGACTCATTTGCGGTAACACTGTGGCGGTAAACGCGCTCTGGCGAAGCGTTGTTTTTGTTGTACCCGAGCAAGTACCGCCGCCTAAAAGACGACCAGTCTTTTAGGCGGCGGTACTTGCTCGTTCTGCATGCTATGTCTTTTGTTACCTCGTTCAGAGCTATCACAGGGCTGCAGATGGGCGGCGCCACTCATGTACGTGAAACACCGGTTAAACACATGTTGAGTCGGGATGAGAGCTATGCTGGCCTGCACGTGGCCTGAGCCAGCATCACGTGACTTAGTGCGAAGCGACAAGCTGGGTCTGCGCAGCACGAGACTCGATAAACATGACACCTGGATGTTTTATTACCTTTTCGTGATGTATTCTGCTGGGCAGTGTGGAAACTGGGCCAGCGTCATGTAACTTTATGAGAGGCAGCGGGCGGGGGTTTTTACCCGGCCCTGACTACACAGTAACAGGTTCACTAAGCATGAAACATGAAATTTTCATTACCTTGTTTGAGCTGTTTTTACTCGTGGAAACCTGACTGTCGTAGACCAGTCTGTGTGGTGGGAAGTAGGGGTGGGCGATATGCCCCAAAAATGATATCACGATATATTTTTTGAAATACCCCGATAACGATATCAGACGATATTTCACATTTTCTCCTTTTATTGAATCAACCAAACAAATGTGTAATGACTTTTCATAAACAGTCACCAGAATACAAAAAAATATATTCATATTTAACAAGCAAAAATATATATACCGCACCAGCCGCCACTGACACGTACGTGTGCGGTAATGACTATTCTAACACTTTAGCACATTTTAAAAGAGCATACAGTAAATAAAAAAAATAATTTCTTACTTTGACCGGCAGCTTCTGTCATCAGTTTGCCTGTTAGCTCCAGCTGTTAGCACCGCTGCGTTACGTCTGAGCTTCGCAGCTTTCTGTAGCACCACGCAGTTTAAACCCTTTACAGGAAGGACTGTTAGTATCCTAACTTCATACAGTTGGAGACAGAAAAAGTTTTAATAACTTACCGACGCCGCAGTCTGTGCGCGCCGCCTTCAGCTGCATTTGTTAGCATTTTAGCCCCACCGAGTCCGCAGCTCGGGCAGTCCGGTTTAGCTGCACCTCCTAAAAGGTTGTCGGCTTTATTATTCCAAGTTAGCTCGTTGTCCCCCGATGTCTTCGGCTTCCAGTCCGACATCGAGGCGAGCTCCAGGGACCTCTGATCGCTCAAAGCCGGCTGCCCGGTGAAGCTACGAGGGTGCAACTATGAGGCTAATGTTAGCTCGTTCCTCCTCCTCGGGTTCGGTGTGCGCGCGCATGCGTATTAACAAAATGTAGGGCATCTCCACATGAAGGCAGTCTCCACGGAACACCGGCTGCTGTCTGCTGCTTCACGGCTTCACGCGGTCCGCGTTCCTCCACAAAACCACCGTTATTGCAAAGTTAGACGCAGTCAAATGACGTCATCATAGGATGCCGCGATATAATTTTTTTCACCGGTGTCAAAAAATCCAACGGTATTATCGTAAACGAGACGATATGGCCCACCCCTAGTGGGAAGCATGTGTGTGCATGCTGCTGTGGGGCCATTCGACCCCACAGACAGGCCCAAAACATGAGAGAAAACATCTTTTGAAATATTTTGTTCTTTTATTTCACCAGTTTTCACATTACCACACACGCTCCCCGCAACGAGTCATTTTTTATAGTTTGCTCGTCTGCGGGGCTGCTACTGCGGTTGCTGCTGCCGCTGTCTGCCCCAGGCCTGCTGCCGGCGGCCTCTCGGCGCTCGCTGGGCACTGCCCGATGGGCACTGCCCGATGGGCGCTGCTGCTGTCTCTCTCTGTACGGAGGGGCTGGCTGCAAGGCTGGACGAGTCGCCGCTGCTGCTGGTGTGGAGCGTCTGAACTGTTGCCTCTGAGTCCGGCGGTCCCTCCGTGCGTCGGGCGGGCGGGTATGCCGCCATGAAACTGCGCACCGTCTCAGCCACCTTGTCTTTCTTTTAAAATTTCTCAACCAGCTCCTGGAGGTTGGTTCCGAACAACTCTTCCGCAGACACCGGTCCTTCGAGAAGTTCTTTCTGCAGCGGTCTGGCAGCGATAGCGCGTGTTTTAGCCACATCGTGCAGTGTACCATCTGCATCCACACCACCACGCGCGACCAACAGACCGTGGAGACGGCGCAGAGGTTCAGGATGACATCCGTTGCTTTTCCCATCGCGCTCACTGTTACCTCCGACAGGTTTGGGTCTTCCACTAGCTTAGATATCTGCTAAGCTAGCAGCGCCGTGTTGTTGCTAGCAGTGCCAGCTTGGGCCGCGCATTGGTGCGCCCGGCTTGTTAGCTGTAGGACGGTCTGGTCGTGGCACCCGTTAGGAATTGGCCTGTGGTCTGACCTAGCAGTTTTAGCCCCGAACACCTCCGTGAGGCTCTGCTCCAGAGGGGGCACTGACGGGAAAAACCGGTCTGTTAAACCCTCTACCTTCGTGATACCCACAAAGGACGTTGCTGGGGCCTTAATCTTGGCAGGCGCTGCTGCGGCCTCGTCCCACAGTGCAGTTACAGCCGGGAAGCTAGGCCAGGTCGCATCCGGACGTCTTTGTGATGCGGGGCCGTACCTTCCCGCTAGGTCATTCGGCCTAGGTGGAGAAAGAGCTGGCACGGACAGGCCTTTTATCCTTTCCGCGTCGTGGATAATGGCGGGCAGGTCTTGCATCAGCGTGCCCATCGCTGGGAGAGGGGTAGCCGCAGGCCTCAGCGGGACCGGGACCTCAGAGCATTCGCTTGTACGGTCATCGTCCGAACCGTCGCTTTCCAGAAAGGAAGCGCCGCTCACTTCCCCGCGGTCGGTCGCGACCGTCTCTCTTCTCGCCTCGAGGTCGACTGTCATGTCCAGCGGAGTGTGGTCTCGAAGTACCCACACGTCTTCACCGATGGGCCTGTATACCTCCACGCGCCGTTCTCGCTCGCCTTTAGGCAACTTGTCGCAGAGAGCGCACACGTTACTCAAGTCGGCATGTTGAGGTCCTAAACAGCTCGGGCACATCTGGTGCCCGTCAAAGCTGCAAATCAGGCCGGATCCGCATGCTGGACATGTTCTTGCCATCTTGATCTTCGGATAATTTTGGACGAAAGTTTTGACAATTTCTTACGAAGGTCTTCAGTCGAAGGCTGAATGATGAAATAAGACGTAACCCCAGTGTCGATGGGTAAAATTGACACGAGGTGTGGGCCCATCCGGTAGGTGGGCATGGACTAAAAGGTTTTCAGTAGGGCGCTGACGCGCGGGAGAGATATCCAATAGGTGGAGCTAAAGGGTGGAGCTAATACTCATTCAACCTTTATTTAGTCAGGTAAATCTTTTGAACCTCATGGGCTCATTTACGAAAGCGACCTGCTAAAACTAAAGAACAATGAACAGCAATGGTAGAATTTCCTTAAACAATAAACAATAAACAAACAAACAATAAACAATAGAAAACAAAAGAGAGAAATTTTATTTTTTTTTTTTTAACAAAGTATCAAAAAACTAGCAAAACATTATAAGGTAGACGTATAAAATCAAAGACAGGAACAAATCTGCATTGGTTTTTGCCAGGATTCCAACAGATTCTGAAAACCATTTAGAGAAGTCAAGTTCGAGAGCTTCAGATCTTTTTGTAAGATATTCCATGAAGCAGGAGCAGAGTAGGAGAAGGCCCTTTTTCCAAGTTCAGTCCTCACTGACGGAACACTGCAGGTAATCATGTCCTGAGAGCGCACACTGTAGCTGCACTCACGCAAAGACATGTAGGAGGAGATGTATGAGGGCAGCAGACCAAGAAGTGATTTAAAGATGAAAATGTACCAGTGGAAGAGTCTGCGTGAGGTTAATGATGTCCAGTTAACCAGTGAATACAGGGTGCAGTGGTGGGAACGATAATCACAACCAGTTATGAATCTTAGTGCGAAGTAGAACTGTCCACCAGCTAACACTGTGGCTTTAATGTGAACTGTCCATCAGCTAATACTGTAGCTTTAATGATAACTGCCCACAAGCTAACACTGTAGCTTTAATGTGAACTGTCCACCATCTAACACTGTGGTTTTAATGTGAACTGTCCACCAGCTAACACTGTGACTTTAATGTGAACTGTCCATCAGCTAACACTGTGTCTTTAATGTGAACTGTCCATCAGCTAATACTGTAGCTTTAATGTGAACTGTCCATCAGCTAACACTGTGAACTGTCCACTAGCTAACACTGTAGCTTTAATGTGAACTGTCCATCAGTGAATAATGTAGCTTTAATTTGAACTGTCCATCTGCTAACACTGTAGCTTTAATGCTAATTGTCTAACAGCTAACACTGTGGCTTTAAAGATCCACTGACGTGATTTTTCTACTATTCATCAAATTGCTCAAAATATATATATATTATCATTTAAATATGTTAGTTTTTGCAAACAAAATGATAAATCACTTTAATTTTGCTTTAAAAGTGATTTTGAACTTCAAGCTGTGTTTAATCATGGGAAATCCGTTTACACCCGAACGCACCATCTGTGATGTCATGTGCAGAGTTGAGGCAGAGCTCTTGGCTTGTCACGGTATGAGCAGCTCACATAAAAGTAAGTCTGATACGGCATCAGATCTAAATTAGATCCTGCTGTTTCTTGTTCCATCACCCAAACTATTTTCTGCTTCCCAAAATGAAGACAAATAGCTTAAATCTTCACCTAGATTGCTAAATTAGTCAGGTTTTAAAATGTCTGCTATTGAAGAGACTGGAGCCCTCTGCCTCTCACTCTGCACATTACATCACAGATGGTGCGTTCAGGTGTAAACGGATTTCCCATGATTAAACACGGCTTGAAGTTCAAAATCACTTTTAAAGCAAAATTAAAGTGATTTATCATTTTGTTTGCAAAAATTAACATATTTAAATGATAATATATATATATTTTGAGCAATTTGATGAATAGTAGAAAAATCACGTCAGTGGATCTTTAATGTGAACTGTCCATCATCTAATACTGTAGCTTTAATGCTAAATTCCCACAAGCTAACTCTGTAGCTTTAACGCTAACTGACCAATAGCTAACACTGTAGCTTTAATGTGAACTGTCCATCAGCTAATGCTAACTGTCTACAAGCTAACACTGTAGCTTTAATGCTAACTGTCCACCAGCTAACTCTGTAGCTTTAATGCTAACTGCCTACAAGCTAAAACTATAGCTTTAATGCTAACTGTCCAACAGCTAACACTGTAGGTTTAATGTGAACTGTCCATCAGCTAACACTGTAGGTTTAATGTGAACTGTCCATCAGCTAACACTGTAGCTTTAATGTGAACTGTCCATCAGCTAACACTGTAGCTTTAATGCTAACTGCCTACAAGTTAAAACTATAGCTTTAATGCTAACGGTCCAACAGCTAACACCGTAGCTTTAATGTGAACTGTCCATCAGCTAACACTGTAGCTTTAATGCTAACTGCCTACAAGCTAACACTATAGCTTTAATGCTAACTGCCCACAAGCTAACACTATAGATTTAATGCTAACTGCTCACCAGTTCACTATGTAGCTTTAATGCTAACTGCCGATGAGCTAACAGTGTAGCTTTAATGCTAACTGTCCACCAGCTAACTCTGTATCTTTAATGCTAACTGCCCAACAGTTAACACTGTAGCTTTAATGTGAACTGTCCATCAGCTAACTCTGTAGCTTTAATGCTAACTGCCCACAAGCTAACACTATAGCTTTAATGCTAACTGCTCACAAGCTAACACTATAGCTTTAATGCTAACTGTCCACCATCTAACACTGTAGCTTTAATGCTAACTGTCCAACTGGCAGCACGACGGGCAGAAAGAAACGTGTCGGCGTTAAAAGCAGCTCTGACTGTTAGTTGTCTTTTTTCACGAGACCTTTTCAAATGGGGGACGTCTTGAAAGAAGCAATGATGCATAATGTGAAAAGTAATTTGTTTAAAACAGTAAAATATGTGATGACTAGTTTAAAATACTGCAGATCTGAAGATCAATGCTACATGAGTCATTTAAAAATACAAAACAGTGTTTTAAAAATAGTCCTACTCCAAATTTAAAATGTTATTGAGATTAAAATAAGATAAATACAGATAGTCCTCAACTTACGACGTAGATCCGTTCCTACGCAACGTCGTAGACCGATTTTCGACGTAATTCGAAATATACGTACATACTGCACCATATACATGTACAGTACTGTATTACCAAGCACTTAGTCTATCCTAACACTGTACCCTACATAATTATCAAAAAACACATACGTTTGGGAGCCGAGTTGGTGTTTCGGGGTGTAGAGGCAGGGCAGCCGGCTCAGGACCGGAAGGTCCCGGGTTCGATCCCCGGTCACTGCATACATCGTTGTGTCCCTGGGCAAGACACTTAACCCCGAGTTGCTCCCGGTAGGTCAGGCAGCGCCTTGCATGGCAGCCTACCACTACCGGTGTATGAATGTGTGTATGAATATGTGTATGAATGGGTGGATGGCTGGTTCTGTGAAGCGCTTTGGGGCCCCTCATAGGGGGCTGGAAAGCGCTATATAAGTAAGCTCCATTTACCATTTACCATAATGACGGGAAAAAAGAGTTAATGGCCCACTGGGATGCTGGTGACGCCATATTCCTCCGTCCATCCACCGTATTCCGTTTACGACATAAAACCGCCGTCCACCTCGGTCCAGAGCGTTTACAGTACGTAAAGTATTCCTCCGCCTCTGTTCATCCGCCTCTGTTTCCCTCCGCCTCTGTATCCCTCGCCTCTGTATCCCTCCACCTCTGTATCCCTCCGCCTCTGTATCCCTCCACCTCTGTATCCCTCCGCCTCTGTATCCCTCCGCCGCTGCACCGCGCACAGTACAATACTGTATTCTTCTGCCGCAGCGCAACTAAAAAAAAGCTATTCATAGTAAATGGGAGATGCGTCGTAACCACGAAACGTCGTAACTCGAGACCGTCATAACCCGAGGACTACCTGTTGTCAGGATTGGCTCCCTTCATCCCCCTCTGTTAGTCAGTTTATTAGTTTCCCTTCCAGTTCAGTCCAGTTCATAGTCTGTCAGTTAGTTTATTGTTTCCCTTCCAGTTCAGTCCAGTTCTTAGTCAGTTAGTTTCAGTTAGTTTATTAGTTTCCCTTCCAGTTCAGTCCAGTTCTTAGTCAGTTAGTTTAAGTCAGTTAGTTTAATAGTATCCAGTTTAGTCTCATGTTTATTCACTCTTAGTTTTACCTCCAGTTCTGTCCTTAGTTACTTTCATGTTTTAGGTTAGTTTTCCGGTCCTGCTCTGTGTCCCTAGTTGAGTGTCTCCGTTGATTGTCCCCAGGTGTCTGTGATCATGTCTCGTCATAGTTGTGTGTGTGTATATAAGCCCTGTCTGTGTCTCATTTGATTGTCGGTGCATAGTCTGGTGTAATCTGGTAAACCCTCATGTCTCTCGCCACAGCTCCTGTGAGTATTGCTGCCACGACAGCCTTGTTTATTTGTGTTATTAAAAGTATTTACTTTTACAACCGCTTGCCTCCTGCGTTTCCGTCTGCGCCACTGGGTTTTCATGCTCCCTGAGTAAAACCGTGACATTATGCACCGACCATACAAAAAGCCCAGCGGACGGAACGGGTCGCCTACCTGTTTGCTCGACTCCACGCAGCGGGACGAGGTCGTTTTCCGGTGTGGTGGATTTTGGCTCCACGAGGACCACCTGACGTCCTGCTCCAGTTCGGCTCTCCCTCCAGGTCCACTCGTTGTCTCCGGCTGGACCTCAGGGGAGGACAATGACGACGACCTGTGTTTTCCTCTTTTCCCCCAGTCTCAGCGCCGCCGTAGAAGCGGTAGAAAGATGACCCGGAAGTGTTCACCGGCGCCTCCATCTTTGTCTGCTGATCGGGCTCGGTCCAGCGAGTCCGAGCATTTTGGGCACGACTCCAGCGCTCCGGTGGGGGCGCGTTCCATGGCCTCACCTCCTAGGTTCCCGGTGAGGGTGGACACAGACGCCCCACCGTCGCTCGCAGCGTTTCCAGCTCGGTTCGGTGAACCTGGTCGCAGCGACTCCACGGGGGCGGGTCTTCATGCCGCTCGCTCATCTCCCCGTTCATCAAGTGACCTGATGAGGGGGGGCCAGCACACAGGTCAGTCAACTGAACACTATTCAGTCTCTCCAGCAGAGGTCACCCTAGGAGAGCCGTCAGGGGTGATGAATACTCATGACACTACGCCCCCACCCAGAGACGCTCCTTTATCAAAATCAAACACACACCAGCTTCAGTCCAAAGAAATCCTACAAATAAACCGGACTTTACAAAGTTTAATCACCTCAGCTAAAAATAACCCGGACTGTTTTGATTTTGTGCTTTCCCTCGCTGAGAAGTTCATATTATCTCAACCCGGTATGACCCAGCTCCCTGAATATGAACAATTTTTACTTGGAATAAGGACTCTAAAATTATCCACCTCTGAGCCAGTTCCTTCATCAACCCCAGTTGTCCCCAGCCTATGTCCTGAACCGGTCCCTGTTATGAAAACCACTGTTAACACAGTCAGGCAGCAGCCTGCAACAACCACCAGTTTTCTGCTTCCTGACCCTTCAGCAGCAGCAGTCATCCCTGACCCTTCAGCAGCAGCAAGCCCTGAAGCAGCAGACCTTCCAGTTCCTATAGAGTCCTACTCTGAGGGGGTCCAGGTAGATGGCCCTCACTTCACCTGTACCGTGGAAGGTCCTGAGTCCAGGAGGGGTTCCCGGTCAGGTGGTTCTGGACTGCGCCGTCGCCGCCGTGGCAAAGATCGGAGGCAGAGAGGGCTAACAGACTCGTCAGCTCTTGGTCCTGATACTTCGGCTCCTGATTCTTTGGCTCCTGATGTTTCGGCTGCTGCAGACTCGACGCCCGGCTCTTCGGCTGCTGCAGTCTCCTCGCCCGGCCCGTCGGCTGCAGTCTCCTCGCCCGGTTCATCAGCTGATTCAACGCCTGCAGCTCCAGCATGCCTCAGGAGGGTCCAGGAGGACTCCTCCCACGGTTCCTGTCTCGGGAGGGTCCAGGAGGACTCCTCCCACGGTTCCTGTCTCGGGAGGGTCCAGGAGGACTCCTCCCACGGTTCCAGTCTCGGGAGGGTCCAGGAGGACTCCTCCCACGGTTCCAGTCTCAGGAGGGTCCAGGAGGACGCCTCCCACGCTCCCTGCTGGCCAGTGGTCTCGCAGCCAGAGGGCGTTGCCCTACCTCCGGCTCCAGAGGGCGCTGCCCTGCCTTCGGCTCCTGGTCTTTCGGCTCCTGGTCCTGACCCTGCCTCGACCGACGAAGACCCTGCATCTACGTCTCTTGAGGGTCCTAGCACCTGCGACGCCTCTACGTCTCCTGAGGGTCCCAGCACCTGCGACGCCTCTACGTCTCCTGAGGGTCCCAGCACCTGCGACGCCTCTACGTCTCCTGAGGGTCCCAGCACCTGCGACGCCTCTACGTCTCCTGAGGGTCCCAGCACCTGCGACGCCTCTACGTCTCCTGAGGGTCCCAGCACCTGCGACGCCTCTACGTCTCCTGAGGGTCCCGATGCCTGCGACGCCTCTACGTCTCCTGAGGGTCCCGATGCCTGCGACGCCTCCACGTCTTCGGAGGGTCCCGACGCCTCCACGTCTTCGGAGGGTCCCGACGCCTCCACGTCTTCGGAGGGTCCCGACGCCTCCACGTCTTCGGAGGGTCCCGACGCCTCCACGTCTTCGGAGGGTCCCGACGCCTCCACGTCTTCGGAGGGTCCCGACGCCTCCACGTCTTCGGAGGGTCCCGACGCCTCCACGTCTTCGGAGGGTCCCGACGCCTCCACGTCTTCGGAGGGTCCCGACGCCTCCACGTCTTCGGAGGGTCCCGACGCCTCCACGTCTTCGGAGGGTCCCGACGCCTCCACGTCTTCGGAGGGTCCCGACGCCTCCACGTCTTCGGAGGGTCCCGATCCAGTTTCCTGTGCCGAGGGGTCCCAGGAGAGACCCCCTCCAGTTCCTTGTGCCGAGGGGTCCCAGGAGGGACCCCCTCCAGTTCCTTGTGCCGAGGGGTCCCAGGAGAGACCCCCTCCAGTTCCTTGTGCCGAGGGGTCCCAGGAGAGACCCCCTCCAGTTCCTTGTGCCGAGGGGTCCCAGGAGAGACCCCCTCCAGTTCCTTGTGCCGAGGGGTCCCAGGAGAGACCCCCTCCAGTTCCTTGTGCCGAGGGGTCCCAGGAGAGACCCCCTCCAGTTCCTTGTGCCGAGGGGTCCCAGGAGGGACCCCCTCCAGTTCCTTGTGCCGAGGGGTCCCAGGAGGGACCCCCTCCAGTTCCTGTGCCGAGGGGTCCCAGGAGGGACCCCCTCCAGTTCCTGTGCCGAGGGGTCCCAGGAGGGATCCCCTCCAGTTACCTGTGCCGAGGGGTCCCTGGAGGGATCTCCGTCAGTTACTTATGCCGAGAGAGGCCTGGTGGTCACCTCCCAAGAGGTCTCGTCTCCAGAGGGTCTCTCGACGTCTCCAGAGGGTCTCTCGACGTCTCCAGGGGGTCCCCACGCCGCAACGCCTCGTTGCTCGACGACGTCATCTCACGGCTCGAGATCTTAACACTCGATGACTCCTCGACTCTCGTCTCCGTCTCTTCGCCAGACGTCCTCGACGGCGTCTCTTTGCCTGACGTCCCCGGCGATGTTCCCGTGCCAGTGGTCTCTCGGGACGTATCAACGCCCGATGTCTCTACGCCTGCTGGCGTCTCAACGATCGAGGGTTCCCACGACCTCTCCGCGCTCATTGGTTCCCACGACGCCTCGCCTCCCGTCTCGACGCCTTTCGACGTCTTGTGGCTGGGCGTCACAGCACCGCATGTGGGGGCTCCTGTTCTAGGTGGACCCTGGGGGGTTCCACCCCCGTCTTCGACTTTCCTGTGGCCTCGTCACCGACGGGGGCTCCTGATGGTGGACCACCTTCCTGTTGCCCGCCTTACCGGCCGCCCGCCTGACCAGCCCCTGCCTGAAGGACGTCATCCCGGCCGACCGCCCGACCGACTCCTGCCTGAGGGGCGTCATCCCGGCCGACCGCCCGACCGACTCCTGCCTGAGGGGCGGCATCCCGGCCGACCGCCCGATCGACTCCTGCCTGAGGGGCGGCATCCCGGCCGACCGCCCGACCGACTCCTGCCTGGGGGCGTCTCCCTGGCCGGCCGCCCGACCTGCCTGGTGGACGGGCCGCTGCCCGTCTGGACGTTTTTTGTGTTCTGTGTTTTAGGGTTTTGTCCCCTGTTCTTGTGTTTTGCCATGCCCGCCATCCCTACGGTGCCTCCCTCTGCCCGCCTTGTTTTTTTTGGGGGGGTGTTCTTTGGTGACGCCGGGGGACGTCTTTGAGGGGGGTACTGTCAGGATTGGCTCCCTTCATCCCCCTCTGTTAGTCAGTTTATTAGTTTCCCTTCCAGTTCAGTCCAGTTCATAGTCTGTCAGTTAGTTTATTGTTTCCCTTCCAGTTCAGTCCAGTTCTTAGTCAGTTAGTTTCAGTTAGTTTATTAGTTTCCCTTCCAGTTCAGTCCAGTTCTTAGTCAGTTAGTTTAAGTCAGGTAGTTTAATAGTATCCGGTTTAGTCTCATGTTTATTCACTCTTAGTTTTACCTCCAGTTCTGTCCTTAGTTACTTTCATGTTTTAGGTTAGTTTTCCGGTCCTGCTCTGTGTCCCTAGTTGAGTGTCTCCGTTGATTGTCCCCAGGTGTTTGTAATTTGTCTCGTCCTGTCTGTGTGTATATAAGCCCTGTTATGTGTCTCAGTCAGTGCCGGTGCATAGTTGGGTCTTCCCTGTGTCTCTCCAGTCCTCACTCATGTAAGTGTTTTGCTGCATCGTCAGCTGTTCATTTATATCATTAAATATTATGTTTTATACTACTCCTTGGCCTCCTCGAGCTTCTGTCTGCACCTCTGGGTTTAATCTTGCTCCCTGAGCTAAATCCTGACAAAAGGAGCAGCAAATTGTGGCGCGCTCAGACGGGTTTCGGTAAGTTATCTTAAGCTAACACTAACAGTAAGTCAAATGAGTAATAAAAAAAGAGCTAATTTTAAAACAACAACACATTACAGATACTGGCTGTTACAGAGGGCGTAAACAGATCTTTGAAGGGCGTGGACTTCAGAACTCAGTATCAGAAACCGGTCGTTCAAAACGAAAGTTAAAAATGGCAGAATTAAAAAGGGTATAATTAATTATCTAAGAATTATTTTGTGTATTAAAATGAATTAATATTGTCAAGATAGCACACAGACATAACATAAAATTTTTAAATACTTACATGTGATCCCCTTTAACTTTTTGTGAAACAATAAGTAATGTTGTAGTACTTGAGACCGGTCTTGGTCTTGAGTCTGGTCTCAAGACCTCTATTTGATGGTCTTGGTCTTGTCTCATCTCGAACATTGAGGACTCGTGATTGTAATTCAAAACAAGTCAAGACCACAACTGTGGAAATATCACTAAATAGGGATGGGGCAGATCCGATCCAGTATCGGTATCGGTATCCGATACCAGCATTATTTAAGTATCGGGTATCGGATCAAACCTGCCGATACTTTTCCGATCCAGCTTCAAAGAGCACTTGTGTTCAATCACAATCTGTGACTGCCCTTTTTAACATTGTGTGAGATAAACCCAATGAAGACACTCTTAATTATTTAAGTATCGGGTATCGGATCAAACCTGCCGATACTTTTCCGATCCAGCTTCAAAGAGCACTTGTGTTCAATCACAATCTGTGACTGCCCTTTTTAACATTGTGTGAGATAAACCCAATGAAGACACTCTTAAGCCTTACAATAAGGGGGTTCCCTATTGTAAGGCTTAAGAGTGTCTTCATTGGGTTTATCTCACACAATGTTAAAATGAATAGTTTGGGTGCAAAAGTTTCATTATACAGAGTCAAATACCTGAACAGTATCGGATCGGGAAAGTATCGGTATTGGTCGATACTGAGTTAATAAGTATCGGTATCGGATCGGAAGTGAGAAATGTGGATCGGTGCATCCCTATCACTAAATTGCCAGAATATTGTCCAGTTTATTTGTTAACATCTTTGTTTTTATTGGATGCTAAACGTACTTGTTCAAATCTAAGCGATAACGTGACTCATTGCTAAATACATGTTTTGTTACCGCTGTCACGCCCACCCCCTTTCACTTGCACGCGTCACTCCCAGTGTTGCCAGATTGGGTGGTTTACTGCTAATTGGGCGGTTTTCATTCTGATTTTGCTGGGAACTCTGGAAAGATTTTTGTTGTATTGTTGCATTTTGCCACATATTGTAAAATTACCTTGGCTTGTACTGATGTATGTTCATGTTCAAACCGTAAATATAACAATATTGGGCAGATTTTTGCCCAAATGATGTGGCGGTTTTTAACAGATTTTTGGGCTGGAAAACCTCGACTCTATCTGGCAACACTGGTCACTCCAAGAAAGTGAGAAGTGATTGTCTGGGCACGGGAGAAGATGTCTGGCATATCATCAGTTATAAAATTAGGCTATTTAAATCACAAAGAATATACTTGTAACATCTATTTATGTAATTTTTTTAGGTTATATACCACTTTATTGAAACCACTGTGCAACTGTATGGTTATCCTTGGTCTTGAGTTTGGACTTATGAAGATGGTTTTGCCACTGCAGTTTTTAAAGGCTTGACATGTGATGAAACTGCTTCCAATTTAACCGTTGTGTAATTTTATTGTTGAATCACATCATCACATGAAGTTAAGCCACTGAATGTCTGATTTCTTTGTTATGTAGCTTTGAACATTTATAAAAGCTGATACATTCATTCAAAAGCAAACTTAAAGTTGCAGTTTATTACTTTGATAAAATGTATTTTATAAATTTTTTATTCATTTTATTTGAGGTCTTGGTCTCGACTTGGTCTCGGACCCTAAAAGTCTTGGTCTTGTCTCAGTGGTACACTCTGGTCTTGGTCTTGACTTGATCTTGGGTTAGGTGGTCTTGAACACAACACTAACAATAAGGTTATAACACTTTCCTTTTTTTTCTCATACAGTAAGTTAAACGTTTGATGATATTGAATTGTTTGGATCAATAAAGTATATTATATTAGTGACTAATTTCTTGTGGTTAAAAAATAATTTATTTACAGTACGTTGACATTGTCTTCCATGCACACACACAGATACAAAATCCCTTCCTGGTTCCAAGATCGTCCTGTCAGGATGCTGTGAAGTGTTTTAAATGTAAATACAGTGCAGACTTTCTATCTATTGGCATGTCAGGCTGTCAGTCTGTATGCTGAGTTCTGAACTAAAATCTGCTCTTTGTCAGACCCATTCAGTTTCAGATGGAATGAGTTGTATCAACAAAAATGTTCTTATCTTTTCCTGAACATTACTACTGCTGATTGGTAATATTTTTTGGTATAGACTAAAGTAGGGAATTATCTAAGGACAGAGATGGCCCCCATCTTGACATTGCCATAGCAACAAAATGTCCCAAAGCATTTCCTTAAGGGCTAGCAGGGGTGGAGGGTTTGTTTCTGCCTTGTGGCATCACCATTAGCAACAAACGTGGACATGACTCTGTCTGCCGTCTCTGATTGGTTGTGATAGACGTGTCTATTACACCCACTACCATTCCTTCACCCCCTCTCATAAAATATAACCACAATCAAGACAGAATGGCCCATCAGGGATCAAGACTCCCAGTCTTGTTACTTGATGGAGCAGCAATTAACTGTCAGAGCCTCTTCATAACCTGTCCATCCTGAGAGGCAGAGCTTCCAATGTGACATAAGCAGGAAAAGGATTCAGAAACGTTGTTAAAAAATATGAATGCCAGCAGTTTGTCCAAAATAATTTGTAATTTTTAACAAATTGGGTTTGTAACTGCAGAATGTTTATGAAACAAGTTGCTCAATAAATGGTTCCTTACATGTTCTTTTGAGGGTCATAAAGGTTGATTTTCATAAAATCAATGAAAATATGATCTTATTAAAGTGAAGGACAAAACAGTGACTCGAATGGAACATGTAATTTAATTTATAAGGCTTTACAGGATAGATGTCCATGCTTTGCAGTCCTCTTTGAAGCAAAATACTAAGGATATTTTTACAGCCTTGATTGTTGGTATTACATTTTCAAGACAGTTTTATGGACTTTTTTAGTATATGTTACACGTCTGCCTGTTTTCTTGTCTTTATATTTACAATAGCTTTGGCTTGAATGTATGAACACACTAAGTTGGAGAAATAACCACAATATACAGTAATGTGTATTGTGGTTATTTAAACTTCAATCTCAATGTGTTTTGTATTAAATGGCAAATGTAAAGTCAATTTCAATGTCAATATATATTATTTACCCAAGAATCATAAATATTTTGATGGTAAAATTAAAAAAAAGCATTTTTTAAATCAGTCCTTATTCTAAAACTCAGCAACTCAACTCATTTCATGACATTGCATAATATCATTTACAAATCTCAGAAAAATATATTGTTGCACATTTTTCAAAAATACTTAATAATAATAATAATAATAATAATGAATTCAATTTATAACGCACTTTTCAATAATGAAAATCTCAAAGTGCTATACTAATACTATTAACTAATTACTAATACTAATACTTAAAGGAAAACAGTTTCTTATTTCATAGAAATGTCTTAAAACAACGTAGCTCTTCTGGTGGAGCTAAACTAGACGCCCATAATTCAGAGCTGTATTACACTGAAAACATTTGGTCCAGTGTAAAATAAAACTCAAAACCGGTAGATGTTTAATAGTTGTTTAACATCGTAATGAATGGCGCTTTTCATGCTAATCTTATGAACATTTTTATCTATTTGAAGAAATGTATCACAACTATATTGATGGAAACTCTTTGTCAACAAGATTTGGCAAACAAAACTGGATTGTGCTCATTTAAAGAAATAATTCAGAGTTATAAAACATAAAGTTGTTAAAACACCCTTCAAAAGCCCACCAAATTTGAACTTAGTGCAGCCGAGCTGATCAGTACAGCTATACAATAGCTCAATATATAAAAGCAAAGTTTACCTCAGTGTTCAGTAAAGTAATGCATCTGATTATAATACCTACATACAATAGGCCTTTTTGTGGCTCTTTAAAGCATGCAACGACCACTTGTATTTATGGATATGGGAATAGTGACACATTTTCCCTCCGCTTTACCTCTTAATGTTGACCTGCGCCCACGTACCCCAGCACCAGCTGAAGAGCAGCCTGTAGATTTGATGCCTTATTACTATGCTGATTATGTTGACTTTGCACTCAGTGTGTCCTACATTCTTTCCCTCCATTGTTTTATAATCCTAATTCTGTTGCAGTAATTCATGTCTTAAATAAGATAAGAAATTTGTTAACCCATACAGAATTTAATTTGAACATCTTTTTTTTGTCTTCTGAATAACATCCTAAAACCCGCCCCTTCTCAAGCCACTTTTCAGTGCATTCACAATGAATCTTATTTGCTGTGAAGGCACAGACTGCAGTTGAACAGCCATTTTTAGCTAATGCGAACCATAAGTATTTTTCAGTCATCTAACACCCCCCACCCCAATCATGGGGCCCCATTCCTCTGCTATTCCTGTTCCTGCTAATGCAAAATATTTTTCATTATTTCTTCAATAAGACATTTAATGAGAACTCGTCTCTTTAACCTGGTGAAAAACAGCTATAATTACAGCCAGTCAGGCACCCGGGTGGGTGGGGGGTCCAAAACGTCACGGCTAATTTGAATGTGGACAAGTGTTGAACAAAGAGCGATCTGATTCATGCCCATCTATCAGGAAATGTTCCTGTGGTCCAGGTAATTACACAAGATTTACTCTCAAAGTAAGACGAATGTTGAAGATGGACAGCATAAGTGGTAAAATAAATGCATGGTGTCATTCAAGACATTGTAAAATGTCATCTGGCTTCTATTGACCCTGCTTTGGTTTTGCAGGCACTATTCTGAATGTAAAATTATTTTATTTGATATTAATCCTCGAGACAAAAGGCACCCTGCATATTAATTCACCATGTGAAATAATTTATCAAGATTGTGCATAAAAAAAGTTTTTTGAAAAATAAATTAAAATTGGGACCCTAAAGTACTAAACGTAATAAACAAAAACAAATTAGAAGATGTTAAACATATTCAGAATAGGGTTGGGCAGTATCTATTTTTTAATACTGTTACCTCTCCCTAAATTATACTGCTGTATTTATATTATTTTATCCTGAAAAGGACATGTTATTAAGTGTAATCTTGGGGATTTTCTACTTTTCTAACACATTTTAATTTAACTTTCTTAGAATAAATCAGCAGCCCAGAAGCCCTTGAAGCAATGCATCTTCTACATTTTATGCCAGTCTTATGCTAGACCATCTATTGAGAAATAGTTATTTTTGGTCAAACCTTTACAAGAACTATATGTTTGATCTCATGAGAGATCTCACCAGATTTGTTAGCTCTCAGAATATGTGTTGAGGATGACTCTCATATACTACCACATCAAACCTTAGCTCAATATGTGTAAAATTGTCCGAGTTGTAGGTACAGGTAGTCCCCGATTTACGAGCGCTCTGATCTACGAGGTTCCAGACTTACGAGCTGGCGAATTATTGGAAAAAACGCAAAAAATACTGAGTTTTCCTGTGTTTTTTCACCACAGTTCGTTAGCTAAACATGTGGACACACGTTTCCGATCATTTTTATGCACTCATAAGCAGTTTTTCGATGAAAAACGAGTGTTTGTAGTCGCGCTAGCAAAACCGTTCCAATTTACGAGCGAATTTCCGGACTTACGAGAAGCGTGGCGGCCGTTCCAAATTACGAGATTTCCGGTTTACGAGCGCCTCGTTGTAACGGATCTCGCTCGTAAATCGGGGACTACCTGTATTTTTGCATTTCCAAAGATCGCTTGGTTTGGTATTGCTTTCTTTTTCCATAAACCCATGACAGCCACTGCACTATTTGTTGCAGGGTAATATATGAAGAAACATCAGAATCAGAATCAACCTTTATTGACATTTCACAGAAGCACAACAAAATTACATTTCAGTACAGCTGTCCAAAGAAACAACATGGGTAGACGGGGAGGCCTGAGGCTGCAGCCTTGTGGGAAGCGCTTCCCTTTTCATTTAGATGAGGAAAAGGGAAAACATGAGGAAAGAGGAGGTATATAAAAAAAAAAACCATATCTCACACTGTGTCCTTGATGGGACACTGTGTGAGGCAAAAATAAATAAATAAATAAAAAAACAGCACAAGAAAAAGCAACATACTTGTGACAGAAAGACATGCATGTGTAAAGACATGCATGTGTAAAGATATGTGGAATGGGTGAGGGTGGGGGTCCCAGCACAGGCCGCCCAAGTGAGCGATGCAGCCACTGGCACTTTCACATCTACCGAGGTTAGTTGTAGTAAGTATCTGTATGTATGTAGTCTGTAAACACTGTCCAGATTCTCTCCCCCCCCCCCCCTAGTCCTGATAAGTGAAGGTGCAGTGTTTATCAGCTGCTCGGTAGAGTTCTGACACATGAGGAGGGGAGCAGAGCTTCTTGTTCACATAACATCCAGGAGAATTTGAAATAGTCAACCTTCTAAGGCCGATGTGGGGGGAGCCAGATTCAGATAGCAACAGTTGTTTTGGGTCAGGCCAACTCTTTAATTTCCATCTGCCTTTTACAGTCTCACCAGTACATCGCCAAACAGCCAAGTTTGTAGTCACATACGCTGAGCCGAGCTTACAACTTCCCCGAGATCTATTCCTTCCCGCCAGCGAGATTTAGGAGCCGCAAGTAGCCTGCTATTCTAAACAAGAGTCGTCCAGCTTATGGCTCAGCTTGAACAGCATGTGAGTCTGAGTGTTGACAGCACGGCACATTCACACAGGCCGGGCAGCTTTACAATGGCCAGAACAGCTGTCAATGTATTCCGAATATGTCTATATGCCAGGTAACCACCAACTCCAAAAAAGCAGAAATCCTATTATCATAAATCCAATTATGTAAACATCTTCAGCATCCTTGACTTCGATATGGACAGACACACAATCTTCTGCTTCCCCCAGTCGGGGCAAGAGGGCTCTCCTTCGCCCTGTCTTGTCATTGAGAAAATTTGATCAATTGTGTTGACCAACATGTTAATAATAATTCATACTAAATTATTTTAAAGGGGACCACATATTCAAAATTCACTTTTTAATGTTTTTTTTTACTCAACTTTGGGTATGTACTTCATAAAAAAACATTGCTAAGGCCAAAAAATGCACCCAGTGGTTTATTTACTCTAAGTATATTTATTTATCTTTGATAGAAACACTTCGTTTTCACTTCCTGCAACCCACAACCCCAACCTTTGTCCCCAGAGCCATATAAAGTGAGAGTTGCGACACTCCCATAGAGTTCCATTGTAAGAATGGAATGCTGAAGTCACGTGGGTCATGGAGGGGGCGATTTGTTCCATGGCTCTGGTTACAGTCTGAAGCTGCCTGCAGTAGCGCTCCGTCGCCGCCAGAGGGCGCAGCTCCACAAGGTTTCCATAGCCGTTGTTTGGAACGATTGACCGCCTGTCGGCGAGATCAAAGAGTGTCGGAACTCTCTATATATATGGCTCTGTTTGTCCCGCCCCGTCACCTAGCAACCCCTGGTGATGCTCCACCCACTTCAGTATGAAAGAGGTGACGGTTGTTTTTCCTTATTTCATGTCAGCACAATGGCAAAAAATGTCACAGAGTCTAGCTAGCTAACGTGAGCGTTGCAAAGATTCTCTAACCCTCCTGGCCCAGATAATGGCATAGTTTTCAGATGGGAGTCTTGAATGAACAGCGATGCAGCATGTTGCAGTGTGTGTGTGTGTGTGTTGGTTTATGTGTCATAGCAGGCCAGACTACGTACCGCTAAACCACATTAACAAACCTGTGTGTGTGTGTATGTGTGTGTGTGTGTGTGTGCGCGCGCTGATCGAGGGAGACAGCTATGGAGTTTTAACGCTGTCATTAGGGGGGAGAGCAAATACACACCCTCGAGTGAACAAATGAGACCCTTGAGAGAACAAATGAGACCTGCGCGAGCGCAAATCAGACCCCATGAGCGTGTGTGTGTCCGCTGCGAGTGACATCCGCTCCCTCCAGCGCGCGTGCACAGGGGGAGGGAGGGAGACGTATTATAGAGGAAAAATTAAAAATGACACGACAACTTGTACACGTCTGATCTGTCCCACAATAAATACGTCGCGGTCCAGTTCAGCTCAGCTATACAGGGCTCTGGGTGGCAGTAACGCGAGTTCAGACATCCTCGTCTGCCTTTGGAGGGTGGAGTTAATGTAAACAGATCTTTGAAGGGCGTGGCCACGAGATCTCATTATCATAAACCAGTCGTTCAAAACGAAAGTTAAAAATGGCAGAATTAAAAAGGGTATAATTGATTATCTAAGAATTATTTTGTGTATTAAATTGAATGAACATTGTCAGGATAGCCCAAAGACATACCATAAAATTTTTAAAAACCTATCTGTGGTCTCCTTTAAGATACTTTTAAGTAATTTTAACAATGAATACATTAGACATGGGTAGTGAAACAAGTATTTTGTGTTGCCATATTTGATGCTTACACCTTTTTTATGCACCACGCCTCCTGTAGAGGAACAATACAGCTACACTGCAGGAAAGAAAACAGTAAATTTACAACAAGAACCCTCTTCAATCACAAACATCAATAGAGTGTAAACTTGACAAGGAGTAAAGTTTCAGGAGAGGTTTTAAGAGCTGTAGTGAAGCATTGTAGTTGCTTTTTTTTAACCATCCAAATCTAATCCAGTGTATTCATGCATAATCAGTATGATGGCATTTTAGTTTAAATCTAAATACATAAACCGGTTGAATAGAATGTTATAAGTACTATTTGGATTAATTCATTAAAAAAAATCATGTTATACTAAAAGCAAAAAATAAATGTCTGCACTAGATATTTGTGAGGTGCAATTCTGTAGCTGTTTGGGTATTTCCTAGCCTGGCCCTCGCCTTCCTGCACAGCTCCGCTCAATTCTCATTTCCCGAAGCGAAGTGAAGGACAGGGTGTGGTTTTAACCAGGCTAGGTATTTCCCACCAAAACAAAAATGCCAGCCTGTTGCTAGGCGCTACATTAAAACATCAGGATTTCACCAGTGCAGATGGGTTTCATCCTCGGGGAACCACGAATGTCTCGACCAAATATCAATGCCTGCAACAGTTGCAGAAGTTTTTCAGTCCAGAACAAAGTGGTTAGTTGAGTGGCTGACACTTCCAATCCCCTGGTAGCCCACTAATGTGGCATAAAGCTTGGAAGAGTGTGCACAAGAGAGAACTGCTTCTTCTTGTAGAGACAAAAACTATTGTAAATCTCAAATAAAAGCAGAATGCAAAAGAGGCATCTGTTTAATCCAACAAACAAACAAGCAAATAAATAAATGTAAAGCCCTGATGAGTAATTGCAGTTTGTGAAATGAGATTCAGTTGGAACAAACTCGGACTTAAGTGTCAATAAATTTGGCTCTGACATAAACAGATGCCTTGAACAAAACACCCGAGAGCTGCAATAAAGGGACTACATGGCAAACAGAGCAGTGCTGATGCACTGATCCTTTCCTTCAACGAACATGTGGTGGAAATAAACTGTCTTGTTAACATTTTTCATTTTAAATGGCTGCTCTGAGCTTGATGATTACATTGCAGACTGAAAGGACTCAGACCATGAGTTTTTTTCTCTGCTGAGAAAATAAAAACATGTAGATGCACCCTGATGCCTGCTCAATAATGTAGCATGTAGATACAGTTATACTACTGGTTGAGTTGTGATTGTTTTACTAAAATTTCAAAATGTACTGATTACCCAATGTTTCTGAAGGTGATTGTGATTAACATTAAATATTCTACCAAAGATATATACTGAATAAACATAGAAATGTAGCACTTTTGTTTGTGCTCCCATTTTTCATGAACTCAACTCAAAGATCTAAGACGTTTTTATGTACACAAAAAGGCCTTTATCTCTCAAATATTGTTCACTAATTTGTGTAAATCTGTGTTAGTGAGCACTTCTCCTTTTCTGAGATAATCCATCCGCCTCACAGATGTGGCATATCAAGATGCTGATTAAACAGCGTGATTATTGCACAGGTGCGTCTTAGGCTGCCCACAATAAAAGGCCACTCTAAAATGTGCAGTTTTATCACACAGCACATGTTGCAAGTTTTGAGGAAGCGTGCAAATGTAATGCTGACTTTCCGGTAATTTGAGTCTGCCTTATTGTGCATGTTGATCCTACTGTTGGACTCATCAGCACTAGAAGGTGATCTAACTAAGCTCTCCACAACATACCTATTAAAAGGTGGCTGGATTGTGGCACATTTTGGAAAATATCCTTCAGTGCGAAGACAATCATGAGACTGCTACACCCTTAGTGTTCACCAAATAGGTTTTTACCCAAGATGCTCCCTGTGCCCTCACCATGATCGTTGCATCAACAACACATTCCCTCACTACCAAATACTGTAATCCTATGATCACACCATACCCGTGGTCCCACCCTGGCACAACAGTGATGTGCAGGAAGAAGTGTGATATTTCTTGCCTCATGGACAGCATGGATTGGATGTTGCAGTGGCATGACGAGAACATGGAGAGAAGACAGCACAATCTGTTGGTTGTAATAAGAGCGGAGGCAAGATGCAATGTGTGTGGCAGCTACATCACCAAGAATGTTGCATTGATTAATTGGTGCGCTGCCAGCATAGTGTAGATGTGATGGGTCGTAGTCTAGGTATGAAACCAACATGGGCAGTCCTGCTTCAAATTCTTAACAAACAAGCCCCACCAATGAAAAATGACCCAACATCATGGGCATGTTGCAAACAGGTGCCACCCAGGACTCCAAAAGATTGCCACTACAGTAATAAATCTCTATGACCCTATTATGAAACTATAGTGCATGCTCAAAATTCACCATCATCTATCACACTTGATCACCACTCCCACTGTAGCAGCATTTTTCAATGCTGTTATCCAGTGGAAAGAAGGTCTAAGAATTGTGCTGCACTGTCTTTTCTTGTTTTGCTATGTTCTGCTGCCCTATAATGTTTTTTTTTTGTACCGTTGAGACCCTGTCCCAAAAAAAAAAAAAACACGAACATTTCCACAGTAAACCTTATCTGCTGCATTTGCACGTTTCATCTACATGGAAACCTGCTTTTGGTAAGAAAAGAAGAACGTTTTCAGTTTCTCCAAGTGTACATAAAGAACAACCTACTATCTGAATGGCTATGCACTAGAAGTATCAACAATGATTTCACACTTTCTACTCTTTTTGTAAATGGCAGAAAGTACAAAATAAAAAATGGTGCATAATTGCAGAACTTTCAAATTGTTTTAGAGATGCACAGAATTGGGTTTGCACACTATAGCATCGATTTAGCAAAATTAGTATACACGTGCAAAGCTCAGTCCATATATCTGTAATTGATTACCTTCCTTTTTGGGTCATGGGGGTCACTGGTGCTCATATCCAACAGTCACTGTGCGAGAGTTGAGGGACACCCTGGATAGATCGCAAGTCCATCACAGGAGACAAACGAGACAACCATTCACTCTCTCGCTCACACCTAGGGACAATTTAGAGTTACCAATCAGCCTAACATGCAAGTATTTGGTCTGTGGGAGGAAACCGGAGTACACGGAGAAAACCCACACATGCACGGAGAGAACATGCACACTCCACCCAGGAAGGTCCCGGGCCGGTATTATAAAGGATACATTTTTTTTTAATAATAAATAAATAAATAAATAAACCTAGAGACAGCCAGCACATGGTAAAGACAGAATATTAACGGTTTGAATCATAATTATTGTTTTATTGCAACTTGTATTGCAATATTCTACATTATTATCACAATTGCATGTTTTTATGCTCTTGCTCTGACCTACTAAGAATTGTAATCTTTTTATACAAGTCAAAACAAGTTGCTAATGCAAACAATATTTTATCCTATTTTTCCTTTTTCTGTAGACTTTGGCCATATAGATCGATCTGAGAACTTTTCCAACCAATATCAGTGTGACTTTATAACCCACTTTAACACATCCAGTTCAGCAGATTTGCGCACGGTGTAAGATACAGTAAAGTACTGAGCTCATCCTTATGTCATTCTGGACTTTAGCACCGGGTTGTTAACACTATTAATGTCTGTGCTTGTGTTTGCCACAGTTATTACTGGCACTATGTTGTTGTTAGTTTGCCAGCACTGCTCTAGCTCAGTCAGTTGCACCTTATTTCCTCTGTGCTGCTAGAAATGTTCTTTATTTACTGGGTCACACTGAAACTAGAGACGAGGAAACTGCCCCAAAGCACAAAACATTATGATGTAAGGAGCAAAATGATGCTTTGTGCATCGAGCACTGAGCTCGTAAATACACCAGTTTCTAGTAGTTTGCCTATGCTTCCTGTCTAAAGAATAAAAAGTGGCATGACAAAGACAACCTGGAGGTAGAATATGAAGCTGAATCAGAAAAAGATTACACAACCTGCTAATGGTGTAGCTTTTTTCCTGTTCATAGGAAATTATTTCAGGTCAACACTTTCCCACTAAACAGGATATTCTATTCGGGAAAGAAACTATAATTTGTCATTCTCTGATGGTAAAAAGGTCAAAATAAAGCTCCTCAGGTTACTATTAAGATAAAATGCAGCTGAACAAGAATTTCAGTAAAAATTTCTAATCAATCATTTGCTTGTCCATTTTTTCAGGTCATAATGTAAAATATATAGGAAATGAACATTTTCAGAGGCTTTTTTAGTTTTTCATTTTGTTTTGGCGTTTTTTTATGTAACCCATCTATTCATCACAGTTCCTCATGTTTTTCTTTCTTACAGTCTGTTTGTCCTTCAAGTGGTGAACTTTAAAGTACTTTTAGAACAAAAACACTTGCTGAGGTGAGAAGAAACAAGAACTTCAGATGTGCCGCTGGAACTGACCGCTACTTTGCACTAATTATGTTAAATCAGATGCAAATTCTGCATAACTTCTTCTTCTTTCGGCTTTTCCCTTTTCAGGGGTCGCCACAGCGAGTCATCCTCCTCCACCTCACTCTGTCCTCTGCAACCTCTGTCCTCAATCCAACTACCTTCATGTCCTCTCTAATGCCTGTAATAACTGTATCCATATATCTCCTCTTTGGCCTTCCTCTGTGTCTTTTTCCTGGCAGCTGCATTTCTAACATCCTTCTACCAATATACCCACTGTAAAGTTTGCATAACTACATGTTACAATTGTATAACTACAATTATTGAATCATCATATACCTGTATATAATAATTTCTTCCTGAGTAAAACTTTCATTGTTTAAAACAAAAACCCTGGTCCCGGTACAAGTTCTTTCTGGCCCTCCTTGTAAACAAATAGGACAGTGCTTTTATTAAAAATAAAGTAGTTTTTTAAAACTGTTTTTTCATCCTTCAAAGAAATGCCATTACTGTATATGATTGTTGCTGGGGAGTGGGTGGGACTTAAAGTCGCACATCTGTA
>JBBPBX010015932.1:0-41453 GCA_038048925.1 Garcialebias charrua
GTTTTATACATGACTTGTAAAATACTATGTTAACCAAATCATAACATTTTAATAATTTCAATTGATGAAATAATATATTTGTTGGGTGACCATAGCACTTCCTAATAATAATTCTTACAGCTCTTTTTAGTAAAATAAAAATAGGATTTGTAAAAGTTTTGCATGCTTTTCCCCAAACTTCAATACAACAGATTAAATATGGAACAATCATTACATTATACAATATATTCAAAACTTTGTCATTCAAAAACTATTTTACTTTATACAATAATGTAATTGATTTTGTTATTTTTATTCTGACCCGACAGAATTATTGGGTTGATAATTTTATGTTTATTTGATGGTGATTTCCATCTTTTTGGAGGCTAAATACAAATACAAGGAGAACATCAATTTATTTGTATAGTTTATAGTTTTTTTTAGGCTTTTATATTGTTTATATCGATATCGAATTATATCGATATCGACCGAAATTAAGAACTATATCGTGATAAAAATTTTGGCCATATCGCCCAGCCCTACACTAAGCCCTAATATAGTGGAAAAACATCATTATAAACAGCAGCACAAACATGAGTCTGTATGAGCAGATGGTCACAGATGAACACAGCAACAAGAAAACAGATCAGCATCAGCATGATGTGATATTTTGCAGTGTTTATTTTTATTTTATTTATTCATGAGTCTAACAGCCTCAGGGTAGAAGCTGTTCCTCAGTCTAGTGGTTCTACATTTGATGCTCCTCAACCTCCGTCCTGAGGGGAGTGGGGCAAAGAGTGAGTGTGCTGGGTGAGTGAGGTCTTTCATGATGCAGGTGGCTCTTTTCCTGCATCTGGAGGTGTACCGTATTTCCGGTGTATAGGTCGCACCTTTTTATGTTTTTTTCAAGGCCTGCGACCTATACTCAGGTGCGACCTATATATGGCTTGTTATCACTTTCGGTGAAACAAATTTTTAAATCCAGCTCATTTCACAATTACGTTCATTTATTAAGGAAAAGTTCAGCTCAGACATATATTTGCTATAATTTTTATCAAACAAATAATTGTTTTTAAGTGTTAATCTTCTTAAAAGCCTTGCTGTGCTCCTGTGGCAGACATTTGCAGCAGAGCTAAACGTAGGTGCGACCTATACACCAGTGCGACCTATCTAGGGATTTTTCCAATCTATTGGTGATAATTGGACAATGCGACCTATACACAGGTGCGACCTATACACCAGAAAATACTGTAAATGTCTGTGATGGTGGGGAGACTGACTCCGACAGACCTCTGTGCAGTCTTCACCACTCTCTGTAGAGCTTTCCTCTCTTCAACTGTGCAGCCTCCATGCCACACGTTGATGCTGGAGCACAGGACGCTCTCCACTGCACACCTAAGGATGCCAAATGTGCCTTACTGCATATGCCACTTTGCCTATATACCAACATCAACTACCTCATACATATACTGTGTACATTAACTTATATGCTGCTGTGCCACTCTTTGCAAATGTCAATGCTAGAAACTTCAGTTTATTTTATATATATACTTTTTATACTTTTTATACTACTATGCAAAAACTCAGGACAGTATTACACTTTTATTATTTCATTTTATGCTTATGTTCGCCATTACGCCATTTCTTCCGTGGTCCACACTGCTCTCACCCACCTGGATCAGAAGGACTCATACGTGCGTCTGCTCTTTGTGGACTTCACATCTGCCTTCAACACCATGATCCCCCAAACTCTGATAGACAAACTATCTACACTTGGACTAAGCCCCTCCATTTGTAACTGGGTACTAGACTTCTTAACAGACAGACCACAGTCCGTGAAGATCCACAACTTCTCCTCCTCCACCATAACCCTCAGCACTGGCTCTCCTCAAGGATGTGTGCTGAGCCCCCTTCTGTTCACTCTGCTCACATATGATTGTACAGCCACACTTCCAGGCTGTCATATTGTAAAGTTTGCAGATGATACAGCGGTGGTGGGATGCATCACAAACAATGATGAGTCCAGCTACAGACAGGAGGTGGAACACCTGGAGAGCTGGTGCAAAGAGAATAATCTTCACATGAATGTGAAGAAGACAAAGGAGATGATTGTGGACTTCAGAAGGAACAAACACACCCACGCCCCACTGAAAATAAGTGGATCTGCAGTGGAAGTGGTCTCCAGCTACAAATACTTGGGTGTACACATGAATGATAACCTCAGCTGGAGCAACAACACCACCAGCCTGATCAAGAAAGGTCATCAGAGACTCTACTTCCTCAGACGGCTGAGACGAGCTGGTCTGAGCAGCCCAGTCCTCACCTCGTTCTACAGGTGTGCAGTGGAGAGCATCCTGTGCTCCAGCATCAACGTGTGGCATGGAGGCTGCACAGTTGCAGAGAGGAAAGCTCTGCAGAGAGTGGTGAAGGCTGCACAGAAGTCTGTTGGAGTCAGTCTCCCCACCATCACAGACATTTACACCTCCAGATGCAGGAAAAGAGCCACCTGCATCATGAAAGACCTCACTCACCCAGCACACTCACTCTTTGCCCCACTCCCCTCAGGACGGAGGTTGAGGAGCATCAAATGTAGAACCACTAGACTGAGGAACAGCTTCTACCCTGAGGCTGTTAGACTCATGAATAAATAAATAAATAAAATAAACACTGCAAAATATCACATCATACTGATGCTGATCTGTTTTCTTGTTGCTGTGTTCATCTGTGACCATCTGCTCATACAAACTCATGTTCGTGCTGCTGTTTATTCCCACTATATTAAGCTTAGTGTATTACTAGTTGATGTTTTTCTTAGTTAATTCTAGATGTTATTACTGTTTTTCTCTTGCATTTGTTGTTGGATGTAACTGGGACCCCGTGTACATAATCTCGTTTTCATCACATGTACCACATGCGGTGCAAATGACAATAAAGACTCTCTGACTCTGACTCTGATGTTCATTGGGTGTTTGGTGTTTTAGGGGTGTTTGGTGTTTCAGTGTTGGTGTAAATTTTCATACTTTTATACTATTATGGAAAAACTCAGGACAGTGTTACACTTTTTTTTTACTATTTTATGCTTATGTTTATTAAATGTTTTAGTGTTTAGTGTTTAGATGGTTACTGTTGCACCGAGGGACTGAGAGAAACGCAATTTCGGTCCTGTGTATGTCCTGTACATATTGCAGTTCTGACAATAAAGTTGACTTTGACTTGACTTTGATAAAAAATAAAACAGTTAAAACATTAAGATCAATAAAAACAATATAAACAGTACAGAACAAATTCAGTCTGTGTTAAAAGCCAGGGAATAAAAATGTGTTTTTAGAAGAGTTTTAAAACTGGACAGTGAAGGAGCTTGTCTGATGGAAGAGGGAGATCGTTCCACAGATTTGGAGCAGCAACAGAAAAAGCTCTGTCTCCTCTGAGCCTCCGTTTGGACCTCGGCACCTCCAGGAGCAGCTGATCAGCTGATCTGAGGCACCGAGCAGGAGAGTATGGGTGAAGCAGCTCAGAGAGGTAGGATGGAGCAAGACCATTTAAACTTTTAAAAACAAATAAAATAATCTTCAAATTAAGTCTAAAATGAACAGGCAGCCAGTGGAGTGAAGCCAGAGTGGGGGTGAAGTGCTCCCTCTTGTGAACTCCAGTTAGAAGCCGAGCAGTTCTGGACCAACTGGAGACGTCTGAGGGAGGACTGGCTGACTCCAAGGTAAAAAGCGTTACAGTAATCCAGCCCAAAGGTGTTGAAGGCATGGATTACTGTTTCCAGCTGCTGTTTTGTAAGGATGGGCTTTACCTTAGCAGCTGTCTGAAGTGATAAAAACTGGTCTTGACCACCACTCCAATCTGGGAATCTAATTTAAAATCATTGTCCATTTTAAAACCCAAGTTAGAAACTGTTTTCTTTACCGTATTTGTCGTTGTAAAATACGCACCTGTGTATAATACGCTTTGTCCAATTATTGGAAATAAACCAGAAAAAAACGTACATTATACGCTTCGGTGTTTAATACGCATCTATTATGCGTCACCGCTACACGACGCGTCAGCGCTTCATTTGCCCTGCTTAAAATGGCGGCCACAGAAACGGGCAAGCACCGAAGGAATTTACAACAAAACACGGTAAAAACTATTATTTCTTTGCGAGAAAAAATATATTTCTTAGCTGACTTTATATTTATATATACTTTATAATTAATGTGACGTCATCGCGGGAGCAACATGGCGAGAGCTGAGCTCCAGCTGAAAGCAACATAAAACAAAGAAATATATATATATCTGGCACGAACTGAACATCGCGGACGAACTGAAGAGTCGCCACCAGAAGCCATGAGCTGAGCTGGCTGACCGATTTTGAATCTTTGATTGGAGGGGGCCGAGCGCAGATCTGTGAGCTTACGTCTCGAGCCACAGGCTAAGCTGGCTAGCCGACCTGAAGCCGCCGCGACCAGAGAGGGCTGAACGCCGCACGGACTGAAAAGCCGTCGACAGGTATCGTGTGCAGACCTCGGAGTGCAGACCGAAGGAGGCTGAGCGCTGTGCAAGTACCGGTGTACCGCTGTCGGGAGCTACAAGCTGGGCTAGCATCGGAGCTACGTGCTGTGCTAACTGAGCTAGCATCCGAGCTACTGTGACTGTGACCGCCGCCTGGAGCTTCGAGCTAGGCCGAGCGCCGTGAGCGAACCGGAGGACCGCCGCCTGGAGCTTCGAGCTGGGCTGAGCGCCGTAGCTGGAACCTTTATTTAAAAAAAATAAAAATAAAAAATTCACAAAATTTAATTTTTTATAAAACAACACGCACTTGTCGCGCTGGGGTCATTTGTGACCCAGTTATGGTATAAGACTATCAACCAATAATCAGTGTCAAAACTGAAATCATAAACACACTGTGACCTCACTAACTTTGTCATACATATGTTAGGGCCTTCTGTTTTTACCTGTTTGTCTACTTCACTGACCAAAACATCCCCATTTTTCATTCATTCAACCTTTATTTAGTCAGGTAAATCTTTTGAACCTCATGGGCTCATTTACGAAAGTGACCTGCTAAAACTAAAGAACAATGAACAGCAATGGTAGAATTTCCTTAAACAATAAACAATAAACAAACAAACAATAAACAATAGAAAACAAAAGAGAGAAAAAAAAAATATATATATATATATATATATATATTTTTTTTTTAACAAAGTATCAAAAAACTAGCAAAACATTATAAGGTAGACGTATAAAATCAAAGACAGGAACAAATCTGCATTGGTTTTTGCCAGGATTCCAACAGATTCTGAAAACCATTTAGAGAAGTCAAGGTCGAGAGCTTCAGATCTTTTTGTAAGATATTCCATGAAGCAGGAGCGGAGTAGGAGTAACTACTTGGAGTAGTATTTATCCATACTACTTTGATAAGTCCCTCATACTCTGCTCCCAAAAACTGAAAAAGTTCATCCAGCTGTAGATGCAGAGACATGTTGAGGCATGCCCATGTAGAGATACGCCTACCTGGATAGCCATGCCCATCTTGATAGGCAGACCTAGATAGACACACCCACCTGGGTGTGTCTCTACATGGGCATGTAGAGACATGTAGAAACAGACACTCCATTTTACCTAGAGCTTGGCTGCATACCAAAATGAAGAGAAGATTCACAGTACAAGAAGCTCTAGATCACATCCTTGCTGAAAATGATGCAGAGGACACACACTCGTCGGATGAGGAGGGCACAGGTGCTGAAGCTGCTCCTGTAACTGAAACCTATAAATCCAAAATGGGTAACATCACTTGGAGTGTGATTCCTCCTGTTTCACATGGCAGGGAAGCTGCTGAAAATGTTATGAAGATGACCCCTGGGATTACAAGGTTTGCTGTGACACGAGTAAATGACAGCAAGACATGCTTTGATTTGTTTATGCCATTGTCACTAAATAAAGTCATCATTGCTATGACAAACCTCGAAGGGAAAAAAGTTCACGGTGACACTTGGAAGGACATTGATGAGGAGTGCCTGGATGCTTTTATTGATGTTCTTCTTCTCGCTGGCGTGTACAGATCCAGCAATGAGGCCCTTACTAGTCTCTGGGATGTGTCCACAGGCAGGAGTATTTTCCGCGCAACAATGTCACTTCAGACCTTTCAAATGATCTCAAGAGTCCTCAGATTTGACAACAGAGATACTAGAGCACGGTCTGACAAGCTTGCTCCCATCAAAGACGTCTGGGATAGATGGGTGAAGCTCCTTCCACTGATGTTCAACCCAGGACCAGAGGTGACAGTGGATGAACGTCTTCTCCCTTTCCGTGGAAAATGCCCCTTCCGGCAATACATGCCCATAAGCCAGGCAAATATGGCATAAAAATCTGGGCAGTCTGTGATGCAAAAACCAGCTATGCCTGGAATCTACAGATTTACACAGGCAAACTTGCAGGTCGCATCCCTGAGAAGAATCAAGGAAAACGGGTAATCCTTGATATGACTACTGGACTACGGGGTCACAATATCACGTGTGACAATTTCTTCACCAGCTATGATCTTGAACAAGAACTTCTCAAGAGGAAACTTACCATGGTGGGCACAATAAGAAAAAACAAACCTGAGCTGCCCCTTGAAATTTTGCACTGTTTGCACACTGTTTTGAGGGCATTTTTTGGCTGAATTAAGACGGGTCACAACTGACCCGTTCACATCATAAGTGCGTGCGGGATCTCGACCCGCTAGGAAGGTTAACCAAGTACAGTAACTAACTGATTAAATAAGAATTCTCTCAGGAATTACATGAACAACATTTCATGGGGTCTGACTGTTTGAAAAAAAAAAAAAAAATTTGATTGGTTGGTTGGATCTCTCCACATATTGCACAACCACTGAACCAGTATTTTAGAACCAACATCTATAGTTCAAATTATGATCTAAGGTTTAATTAGTTTGTTTTTAAAGTATTCTTGAGAAATTAGGAGCAAATCATAGATTATGAACTTGTTCGACTATTGTTACAGAATATATTTTACAAAATCAAAATTAATTTTATTTTGGTGTTAAAACACCAGTTGCATCTCATGGACTATAATAATTATTTTAACATTTTCTGGTAGAAAGTTTCCACTCCAGTGTGGACTCTCATGTGTCTGTTTAAATCTGTCTTCTGACTAAATCTATGTCCACAAAGATCACAAGGAAATGGCTTGTCTCCTGTGTGGACTCTCATGTGTCTGTTTAAATTTGACTTCTGACTAAATCTTTGTCCACAAAGTTCACAAGGAAATGGTTTGTCTCCTGTGTGGACTCGAATGTGTGAGTTTAAACTGTCCTTCCGACTAAATCTTTCTCCACAGAGTTCACAAGGAAATGGCTTGTCTCCTGTGTGGACTCTCATATGTGAGTTTAAACTTGTCTTATGACTAAATAGTTGTCCACAAATATCACAAGGAAATGGCTTGTCTCCTGTGTGGACTCTCATGTGTATGTTTAAATGTGTCTTATGACTAAATCTTTGTCCACAAAGTTCACAAGGAAACGGCTTCTCTCCTGTGTGGACTCTCATGTGTGAGTTTAAACTTGTCTTATGACTAAATCTTTGTCCACAAAGATCACAAGGAAATGGCTTGTCTCCTGTGTGGATTTTCATGTGTGTGTTTAAATGCGTCTTCTGCCTAAATCTATGTCCACAAAGTTCACATGGAAACGGCTTGTCTCCTGTGTGGACTCTCATGTGTGAGTTTAAACTTATCTTATGACTAAATCTACGTTCACAAAGTTCACATGGAAACGGCTTGTCTCCTGTGTGGACTCTCATGTGTTTGTTTAAAGTTGTCTTATGACTAAATCTTTGTCCACAAAGTTCACAAGGAAATGGCTTGTCTCCTGTGTGGACTCTCATGTGTTTGTTTAAAGTTGTCTTATGACTAAATCTTTGTCCACAAAGTTCACAAGGAAATGGCTTGTCTCCTGTGTGGACTCTCATGTGTGAGTTTAAACTTGTCTTATGACTAAATCTTTGTCCACAAAGATCACAAGGAAACGGCTTGTCTCCTGTGTGGACTCTCGTGTGTGAGTTTAAACTTGCCTTATGACTAAATCTATGTCCACAAAGTTCACAAGGAAATGGCTTGTCTCCTGTGTGGACTCTCATGTGTGAGTTTAAACTTGCCTTATGACTAAATCCATGTCCACAAAGATCACAAGGAAATGGCTTGTCTCCTGTGTGGACTCTCATGTGATTGTTTAAATGTTCCTTCCGACTAAATCTTTGTCCACAAAGATCACAAGGAAATGGCTTGTCTCCTGTGTGGACTCTAATGTGTGAGTTCAAATGGTCCTTCCGACTAAATCTCTGTCCACAAAGTTCACAAGGAAATGGCTTGTCTCCTGTGTGGACTCTCATGTGTGAGTTTAAATGTGATTTGGAAGTAAATCTTTTACCACAGTCATCACAGCTTATTGATTTTGGCCTTGCCTGGACTTTCATGCGTGACTTTATATTTTTCTTCTCTCCAACACATTTCTTATTAAGCAGACATCTTGAAGACTTCACTCCTGAATGACTTGTCATGTGTCTTTGAAGAGTCCGGTCACTGACATACTGCTTACCACACTCAGAGCAGCTCAAAGATTTGTTGACAGTTTTTACCTCTGATTCAGGAGCCCTGCTCTCCTTCCAGTCTTTCATACTGTCTTCACATTCTGATTCAGAGTCTGATGAGTTCTTTAGCAGAGAGTCAGGAGTGGTCATTTCACCATCTTCTTCATCATCCTCATTAACATCAATCTCTGAAGAGCTGGAACTGCCTTTGAGAAGCTTTAAATCTGGCAAGAGTTTTTTTTATCCTCCTCACTCTAAATAAATGGTAGTGACCTAAAATCTGATATTGGTCTCCTCCATATTAAGTTGGTCACCCACCAGACTGGTCTAAGGGTCTTTTCTTCCACTTTATGATAAGAGGCTCTGGGTCCTGCTGGTCCACATCAGGCCTTCAGTCTTGAGGAGCTTCTCCTTCATAATCAGCTCTAAACAGAGGCAGGAACCACTGAAACACATGTACAATAAAGACAATGTTATACACACACACACACACAAACACACAATTTTACGCTCACAATCACCATCTGCTAGGGGTGTAACAGTACACTAAAATCACATTTCGGTTCAGTTAATTTTCTGTACAAAAAAGGACAAAATAAAGACTTACAAAATGTTTATTTTGAAAATATGCCAAGTAACAATACGTTTGTATAAAAATAAATAAAAGCAACCCATTTGGGTGATATTTTAAATAAACAACACTCTTTACAATAAATAAACTATACTAACAATAATAAAAATCTTAATAAATACAATAACAGTCAGAACCAGAACAATGAGCAGCAACAGACCGTTTACAATCTAACTAATCAAGTTTTAAGTTTTTGTCCAAAAATACCAACTTGTCCACCTTTTCTGCTAAAAGCACAGATCTAGTTGCAGTGAATATCTCCAGCGGTGGAGAAAATCATCTAAAAAACAACAACTAGCAGCAGTGTGGCTATGTTTGTCCTCATTACTCACAACCTCTTCTCGGACCTAATCCCTCAGGTGGGACAGGTCACTGGAAAAGTTCAGAGTTCAGTCATCGCAGACTTCTTAGCTGCAGGTGATCTGGTGGATTTCCCTGAAGAGGAAGAAGAGAGATGCTATCTATGTCCCAGACTGGAAATAAAACACAAAGAGATAAAAAAAGAAAAGAGTTAATAAGACTATAATTTTAAATTAAAAAGGATAATTAGATAATAATAATAATAAAAGAACAATAACTCTTCTTCAAAAAAGCATTCAATACAGAAACAACTGGAATTTATTTAAAAACAGAAGACATTTCGCTCTTCTTCCGAGGAGCTTTCTCAATTCAAAGAGCAGAGTGTGGGAGTAAGGTTTTAAAGACTGAGATAAGATATACACATACCTATGTAGATTGACAAATCACAACTCACACCTTAACAGTAGAGGTTTCTTAAGATCTTTGGTAGTCTAATTCACAGACGAGGCTCCTCTGTTCCCATCAGGTGTGAAAATCGTCTGGGAATCAGTCCTAAAGCTGCATTATACGTTTTTGAAAGTTGGAATCTGATACATCCTCCCCTGTTAACAGAAGGATTCTCCCTCTTAATACTGTATACTGTATTTTCGCCATACACGCCGCACCGCCGTACACGTCGCATCAGTCCAATTATGTCCAATAAAGTGGAAAAATCCATAAACATGTTGCACCGTCATGTACGTCGCATCTATTATGCGTCACTGCTGACGCGTCGCGTATGTTACGTGTCACCACTGACAACCCAAATGGCCAAAAAAGATTGCACAAAAGACCACAAAAGATTAAGACATTATAGTAAAGATGTGTCTGAGCTGAACTTTTCCTTAATAAATGAACGTAATGGTCAAATCAGCTGAATTTAAAAAAGAGTTTGGCTGTCTCAATCGTGCAATTGTAGCAAGTGGAAACGGTGCATTTCTTTAAAATTTAACATGATAAACACTTAAAAAAAGTGTTTGCTGACATTAAAGTACAGGTGTATCCGAGTTGAACTTTTCTTAATAAATGCACTTTGACGGTTAAAACATGGCAAAATGAAGCCGACAAAATAAAGCGGCTTTAAAATTACTACACGCTCACCCGCCCATAATGATCACAGAAGCACCTATTTATTTATTTATTTTTATTCAAAACCCTTGAATTCGTCATCCTCTGTGTCGCTGGCGAAGAGTTCTGCCCACTCCTGAGGTATCAATAGTTGATGCAGCGCTCAGAGCACTGCCCCCTCCACGTCCAGCAAACATCCAACCTTCCTGAACCCAGACTGGATGGATTCTTTAGTGACTGAGGTCCACGCTTTATCCATCCATCCGAGGACCTGCTGGAACATCGCGTGACGCATCTGTCCTGTAGTCGTGAAGCTGTTGCTCTCCGTCCACTCCTCCCAAAGGCGGCAGAGAGCTGCTATGAAGCTCCGGTTCACAGAAATGTCCAAAAGCTGCACAGCACCTTGGTCAAGCCTCCCAGGATGATGGCAGGAATGGAGTTAAACACTTTAATTCTATCTTTAAATTGCAACATGATGTACGCGCATACGCTGTCTATCCAGCAGGACTTTTTTGCTCTAAAATATCTGTACACATTCAGGTACACCGGTAGTCGTCAAAAGCCTAAAGAGCCTTTTAGTGCCCCTAGCAGCCAAAAGTGGTACTGTTCCATTTTTTTCAGTCAGAATGAATGGAAACAGTCATATCTCAGTCAAAAATTTGTCTACAAATATGAGGGGGGGGGGAGATCCATTAATACGTCGCTTTACACTATAAGCCGCAATATATGCAAATTAGGCAAAAAAACAAGCACAACTTATATGCCGAAAATTACGGTTAACAGCTTCCTTCACACCCCTCTCAAACCACCTGTGCTTTCGGTCCAAAATATACACATTCTGGTCCTCAAATGAGTGTCCCTTGTCCATGAGGTGGAGGTGAACAGCTGAGTTTTGTCCAGAGGAGGTGGCTCTCCTGTGCTAGGAAATTCGTCTATGAATAGGCTGTTTAGTTTCTCAAATGTAAAGGTCTGGACAGTCCTCGCTGCACTGGACCACGTACACTACACCACTCTGTGTGTGGGTGTTTTGTCCTTAGGGTGGACCAGCATCTGTCTGAGAGTCTGGGTTTGAAATGTACTGCGTTGTGTTTGTTAAAAATCCTTCGGAAATTCTCTGATACTCCAGCCACATAAGGGATGACAATGTTTTTCGTCTGTTCTCCTTTTTTTTATTAGTGTGTTTTGTAGATTTCTTTGCTGACTTAACAAAGGCCCAGTTAGTATATACACATGTTTGGAGAGATTTTTCTATGTGTTTCTGTTCCTTTTCCTTCCCTTCTGTCTTTGTAGGGATGTGTTTGGCCCGATCCTGTAAAGTTCTGATGAAAGAAAGTTTGTGTTCCAGTGGAGGGTGAGAGTCAAACAGAAGATACTGGTCTATGTCGGTTGGTTTTCTGTAAACTTCAATGTTGAGGCTGTCCTCTCTTTCCACGTGAATCAAACAGTCCAAAAAAGGCAGCTTGTTGTCGTTAGCATCCTCTCTGATGTACTTGATGTTGTGGTCGATCAAGTTAATGTGTCTGGTGAACGCTTACACTTCTTTGGCTTGGATTTTGACCCATGTATCATTTACACATCGGAACCAATGGCTTGGAGTTGTTCCCGCATAGGAGTTTAGGGCACTCTGTTCCACTTCCTCCATGTAGAAATTGGCAACAATGGGTGGCACTGGAGATCCCAGGGCACAGCCGTGCTTCTGTCTGTAAAAACTGTCACTGAACTTGAAATAAGTGGTGGAGAGGCAGAGATCTAGCAGTGTGCAGAGCTGGTCTGGGGTGAAGTTGGTCCTTTTGTCCAAATCCTTGTCTTGTAGAAGTCGTTTTTTTATGGTTTCTACTGCTCCAGAAATGGGTATGCAAGTGAAAAGAGAAGTCACATCATACGATACGAGTTTCTCCCGGGGTTAGCTTCAAATGTTGAACTTTGTTGGCAAAATCAATGGAGTCCTTTATGTGATGAGGTGTGTTTCCAACAAGATGAGCTAAAATACCAGCCAGATGTTTAGCAACATTGTATGTCACTGAGTTCATGCTGCTGACGATGGGTCTGAGAGGTGTATCTTCTTTGTGTATTTTTGGAAGACCATAAAGACAGGGAGTGGCTTCCCCCGGGAACAATCTATAATACAATGATCGATTGATTGTTTTCTCTTTTTCAAGTTTTTGTTGATAATCGGTGACTTTCTTTTTAAAGGTGTCAGTTGGGTCCCTCTTCAAGGGATCATAAGTGTTCCTGTCACTCAATAGGGTAGTTATTTTTTCCTGGTAATCAAAAGTGTTAAGGACTACTGTGCATCTTCCTTTGTCAGCTGGTAGAATGGTGATGTTTTGGTCCTGGTTGAGTGATGTTATGGCTTTCCTTTCCTGCGGTGTAAGATTTGAAGGAGGCAGTTTGGCACTGGAGAGGGTAGCTGATACTGTATTTTCATTCTGAGTTGTTCTTCCTCTGCTTCTGTCAAGTTGTTATTCCTAATCGCGGATTCAGTGGCTGTGATTAGTTCCACAACAAGTATTTCTTGTGGGGAGATGGCAAAATTCAGTCCTTTTGCTAGCACATTTTTCTCAGGTTGTGTCAAGGTCCTGTTAGATAAATTTCTAACGCACTGTTCCTGAGTATTTGTGTTGGCGACAACCTCCTTATCTTGACTGATGGTTTGTGATGAGAAAACCACTATCTGTTGTAGTTTTATAAACTTACTTTTTTTGACATTCCTTGCTTTTTTGATGCTGTGATAGCCAGGCCTTTTCAACAAAACAAGATACTTCTTCCAACAGAGTTAGTGGTAGAAGAGTTGACACCTTCTGGAGGGTCTGATCCATTTTGAGTTAGACAGCTTCAATGGTGAAGTGGATCTGTCTTATTCTCTCACTGAACAGCTTGTTTTGAGCTTTCAGGAGGATTCCTTCTGCTCTATGTTCTTTGATTGTGGAGTTGAGTTTTAAACTGCTGGGTGTGAGTTTTTCTTGTCTGCATCTCAAGCTATGTTTACATGGGCAAAATTTTGCGACCGGATTGAAATGTGCTAATTAGACAGTACTGTTTACATGGGCACAATCCGTTCATGACGAGCGTTTACATGCAGCAGGCTTTTATTCTGACCAGAAGAACAGACATGCGTAGAGTGGTACACTCCCCTTAAATAAAAAAAACACAGAAGAGGAAGTTACTTTCGTGAAAACCACAGAAGAAGAATTTACTTCCGGGACGAAAGTAAACAGATGCGTCAAAAATGGACCCGCGCCAGATTGTAATGATGGCGATGGAGTTGTTACTGCACTACTGCACTCCCTGATTGAGCTACAGGCAAGCAACGCATGCTTTTAGTCTTTTCTATTCGCAATATGAGCGCGCTGGAAAAGGAAACACATAGGGGAGGGTTGTGCTGCCGTGCGCAGCGCACATGCGCAGTCAGGACAGTTTCCACAGTCTGATAAAAGGAACAGATCAAGTGTTTACATGCTCACCGATCTGGTTACTGATCGGCGTAAACCACCCATTTCGATCGGATCACAAATTAGGTCGGATCACGCCGAATACACAAAAAATAACCCAACGGGGTGTTTACATGACGTACTTTTGTTCTGATCGGCCGTTTGATCCGATTACTTATGTCCATGTAAACATAGCTACTGACTGAAACGAAGATGATTCCTGTAGTCTGCAAACTTCCTTGACATCTTCTCAAACTCCCACACTGCTCCTAGGGTATCCTTCCCAAAATGCTTAGCAATACGCTGGTGAAGATTCTCAGTCATCCAGGACATGATAAAATCAAAAAGTGTTCAATACAGAAACAACTGGACTTTATTTGTAACAGAAGACGTTTCGCTCTTCTTCCGAGGAGCTTTCTCAATTCAAAGAGCAGAGTGTGGGAGTAAGGTTTTAAAGGCTGAGATAAGTTACACACATGCCTATGTAGATTGACAAATCACACCTCAACAATAGGGGTTTCTTAAGGTCATTGTTGGTCTAATTCACAGACGAGGCTCCTCTGTTCCCATCAGGTGTGAAAATTGTCTGGGAATCGGTCCTAAAACTGCATTATACGTTTTTGAAAGTTGGAATATGATACCTCCTCCCTATTAAGAGAAGGCTTCTCCCTCTTAATAAAAACAGCTTCCTTCACACCCCTCTCAAACCATCTGTGTTCTTGGTCAAAAATGTGCACATTCTGGTCCTCAAATGAGTATCCCTTGTCCGTGAGGTGGAGGTGAGCAGCTGAGTTTTGTCCAGAGGAGGTGGCTCTTCGTCTGTGAATAGGCTGTTTAGTTTCCCCAATGTAGAGATCTGGACAGTCCTCGCTGCACTGGACCGCGTACACTACACCACTCTGTTTGTGTGTGGGTGTTTTGTCCTTAGGGTGGACTAGCGTCTGTCTGAGAGTCCTGCTGGGTTTGAAATGTACTGGGATGTTGTGTTTAATGAAAATCCTTCGAAAATTCTCTGATACTCCAGCCACATAAGGGATGACAATGTTTTTTTGTCTGTTCTCCTTTTTCTGTTTATTAGTGTGTTATGTAGATTTCCTTGCTGATTTGACAAAAGCCCAGTTAGGATATCCACATGTTTGGAGAGATTTTTCGGTGTTTATGTTCCTTTTCCTTCCCTTCTGTCTTCGTGGGTATGTGTTTGGCCTGATGTTGTAAAGTTCTGTTGACAGAAAGTTTGTGTTCCAATGGATGTTGAGAATCAAACAGAAGATACTGGTCTGTGTGGGTTGGTTTTCTGTAAAGTTCAATGTTGAGGCTGTCCTCTTTTTCTATGTGAACCAAACAGTCCAAAAAAGGAAGCTTGTTATCGTTTGTATCCTCTCTGGTGAACTTGATGTTGTTGTAGACAGAGTTAATGTGTCTGGTGAACGCTTCCACTTCCTTGGCTTGGATTTTGACTCAGGTATCCTCCACATATCGGAACCAATGGCTTGGAGTTGTTCCCTCATAGAAGTTTAGGGCTCTCTGTTCCACTTCCTCCATGTAGAAATTGGCAACAATGGGTGGCACTGGAGATCCCAGGGCACAGCCGTGCTTCTGTCTGTAAAAACTGTCACTGAACCTGAAATAAGTGGTGGAGAGGCAGAGATCCAGCAGTGCACAGATCTGGTCTGGGGTGAAGTTGGTCCTTTTGTCCAAATCCTTGTCTTGTAGAAGTCTTTTTTTTTTACAGTTTCTACTGCTTCAGAAAAGGGTATGCAAGTGAAAAGAGACGTCACATCATACGATACAAGAGTTTCTCCCGGGGTTAGGTTCAAATGTAGCCTGGCCCTCGCCATTCCTGCACAGCTCCGCTCAATTCTATTTCCCTTCACTGCTGGGTCTGGGATTTGTCCCATAGACAACGATTCCTCCGGTCGATTTTTGACTGGACCAATCAGAGAACAGAAGGCGGATTGGCAGATTAACAGACCAATCAGAGAACAGAAGGCGGAGTTTTGAACGACGTCGACTGACGTCGTCAGTTAAAATGGCTGCCACCACGAAGGAATTTTCCAGAAAACAAGGTAAAAAACTATTATTTCTTTCCTGAGAAAAACTATATTTCTTAGCTGACGTTTTATCAGAAGTGTTTCTGAGCTTAACAGTTCCTAAATCAATTCACGAAATGGTCAAATCTGCTGGATTTAAATAGTTTCGGTTTCACATTTTCCAAACAGCCTCAGGGTGCGCTACGAAAATAAATGATAAAAAATCGAATTTTATCTCAAATGTTTCATCAAGGCCAACAGTCAGTAAATTAGAGCCATATAATTACACACTGGTAGCAGAAAAAATATCCACCAAGTGGTTTCTGAGCTTTTTATCTGAATAGCCTGGACCTTGCCAGGCTAAGCTAACAAAACTACGCCTTCTGTTCTCTGATTGGTCCGGTCAAAAATCGACTGGAGAAATCGTTTTCAATGGGAGGAATGCCAGACCCTAGTACGAAGCAAAGTGAAGGACAGGGTCTGGTTTTAACCAGGCTAGTTCAAATGTTGAACTTTGTTGGTTAAATCAATGGAGTCCTTTATGTGATTAGGTGTGTTTCCAACAAGAGGAGCTAAAATACCAGCCATATGTTTAGCAACATTGTATGTCACTGAGTTCATGCTGCTGACGATACGTCTGAGAGGTGTATCTTCTTTGTGTATTTTTGGAAGTCCATAAAGACAGGGAGTGGCTTCCCCCGGGTACAATCTATAATACAATGATCGATTGATTGTTTTCTCTTTTTAAAGTTTTTGCAGATAATCGGTGACTTTCTTTCTAAAGGTGTTAGTTGGGTCCCTCTTCAGGGGCTCATAGGTGTTCCTGTCGCTCAGTAGTTTAGTTATTTTTTCCTGGTAATCAAAAGTGTTAAGGACTACTGTGCATCTTTCATTGTCAGCTGGTACAATGGGGATGTTTTGGGCTTGGTTGAGTGATGTTATAGCTTTCCTTTCTTGCGGTGTAAGATTTGAAGGAGGCAGTTTGGCACTGGAGAGGGTAGCTGAGATTTTCATTCGAAGTTGTTCTTCCTCTGCTTCTGTCAAGATGTTCCTAATCGCAGATTCAGTGGCCGTGATTAGTTCAGTGTTTCCCTACCATTATGCAAGCGGGGTGCCCCACCCCGTCAATAGAACTGAGCACCCCGCCTACCAAACCAAACTTGCATAGCACTAAGCTAGCTGTGCAAAATACAGGCTTTCTAGCTGAAAAGTTAAAGGGAGCACTCACGTTGCCTCTTCCCTCATTCTGAATGCCCGCCCCCACTCAACAACTGTTAGAACAAGCTGCACTCAGACATGTGACCATCCACCCATCAACAAAAATCATGGATGAGATGAACACCCCGCCATGGCAAGTTAACTAGGGGGAACACTGTAGTTCCACAACAGGTATTTCTTGTGGGGAGAAGGCAAAATTCAGTCCTTTTGCCAGCACATTTTTCTCAGGTTGGGTCAAGGTCCTGTTAGACCAGTGGTTCTTAACCTTTTTTGAGCTACCGAACCCTCAAGTTTCATATGGCCACTCACCGAACCCCTCTTTTTTAATATATAAAATATGATTTTTTTTTTTCCAAATTCTACAACATCACCTTGCTCAAAGAACTAAACCAACACAGTGCATGAACTCACAACAACTTTATTCTGGCCCAATAAGAGTTTCATCCCCCAAAAATATTTTTGTACAATTTTTAATCATGAAAAAGATGAGAGTTTCACCGATGGAGTGTGGCTTACCCTGCTTTGCGATCAAATAAGCAACTTCGTACGATGCTGCGAGGATCGGTTTGCTAACAGGTACAAATCCAAGAGCAGGCAGAGTGGCCCTTTCATCATATCTGGCTCGTTTCACCTTGAAATGAACAAAAAAAGGTAATTATTAGGTTGAAAGTGTCAGAAATTACCACAAAAATTTTAATTTACCTTAAACCAGAAAGAGTACTAAAAAATGTTGCTGAAAAGGTAGAATAAGCTTAAATTAGCAGAAGAAAGCAAAAAGAATATATTTGCCCAATTAGGCTGAAAGAAGCAGAAATGAGCACAAAAATGTGGAAATTATCTGAAGAAAATCTAAAATTAGAAAAAAGATTCAGCTGAAAAGTAGCTAAAATAGCAGAAAGAAGCATCACCAGAATGAAGTTGAGAGAGCACATTTTTGCTGAATTAGGATGACATTTTTTTTAAATAAGAGCATTAAATGTGGAATTAGCTTAAAAAGCTAAAATTAGCATAGAAACAACATCATATCTGGCTCGTTCACCTTGAATTCAGCAGGCGTTGTGTTCTTGTATTCTCCGTCTTTGTGCATCTTCATGAAGTGCTCCTTCAGTTTTGCCGGCGCCAGACTGGAGTTGCTCAACTTCGTGTTGCATATCATGCAGATCGGACGCTGACTCCCGTTCCGTGACACAAGTAAATCCATGTTGGACATATTCGTCCAACCACTTTCTTTTTTTGACCGACATATTTACCGTTTGTAAACACGACGTACACGACACAACAGCCATTGACTTCATTCGCGCGTTATATTTCCGCATCACTGCACTGAATCTTGTGTTGCCAGATTGGGCGGTTCACCGCGATTTTCCTTCTGACTTTTGCGGGTAGAGAGTGCTTTGGGCGGGTGGGACTCTATTTGGCAACACCGGTCACAACGGTGTTTACACAAGTGTGTAAGCAGAGGCTCCACCGAACCCCTGAGAACGGTTCATCGAACCCCTGGGGTTCGATCGAACCCAGGTTAAGAACCAGTGTGTTAGACAAATTTCTAACGCACTGTTCCTGAGTATTTGTGTTGGCGACAACCTCCTTATCTTGACTGATGGCTTGTGATGAGAATACTGCTCTCTGTTGTAGTTTTAGAAACTTACTTTTTTGACGGTCCTTGCTTTTTTGATACTGTGATAGCTGGGCCTTTTCAACAAAACAAGACACTTCTTCCAACAGATGTAGTGGTAGAAGAGTAGACAGCTTCTGGAGCAGGGGTGTCCAGACTTTTCAGCATGTGAGCTACTTTTGAAATGATCAAGTCAGAGTGATCTACCTACTACAAAGCCCTGTTTACACAAGAACAACCTGTGGAAACATTAGTGTTTTTTTTTCAATGTTTATTGGGGGTAATAAACAAAAACAAAAAAAGCTGGTTTACATGAAAAATGCTGTAGTTTCCATGTCAGTCGGGTTGCCAGATAAGAAATTATGAACTACAGTATTGTGGCTTTAAAATTATAGTATTTTTTACCTAAACTGTCGTGTGTGCTGAGTAAAGATGTTCTAAGATTCAATTCAATTCAGTTTATTTATACAGCATCAACTCACAAAAGAAGTAATCTCAGGGCACAGAACAGAAACATTTATATTTATAAAATAATAATTTAACAGAAACATTCATAGATAAAATAATAATTTAACACTATTTGTCAGAGGAACAGACTACTTTGAATTTAACTACATTGCAGAATCATCTTGAACAAGATTACATTTGTGTTGTGTTTCTTGAACATGTGCACAGAAAAGGAGGTGATAATAAGGCATTTTTAAAATTTATCTGGCAACCCTAGGCTCAGCTGTATTCATTGTGAGTGCAGCGACTGCATGATCACAGTTACATCTAAACTGGTGAATAACGTCTCTTTGGACTCTGGATTTTATTAGTTTTGCTCCTGCATGCTGAAAAAGGGTGAGTAGCAGAAAAACACTCAGCTCTCTGCCATTATTTAAAACTGTTGTTAGTGAAGAAAAACTTTGGACTGCAGCCATCTGTATGTGCAACTTCATACAGGGAGAATTTCACACCTTCGGGGGTGGAGGAGCGGGGATGGTGTTTCCCAAAAAATCTCTCAGATCTGGTTTGAGAGAATGAGGGTTGTGAATGGCTGCCCTGTATGTCAATCAAGTGACGGGATGTTTGATAGGCTGACAAATATATTTTTTATGTCACGCTGCGATCGAACAGTACTACCTCCGTGATCGACCAGTAGATCGCGATCGACATAATGAGCACCCCTGTTCTGGAGGGTCTGATCCATTTTGAGTGAGAGAGCTTCAATGGTGAAGTGGATCTGTCTTATTCTCTCACTGAGCAGCTTGTTTTGAGCTTTCAAGAGGATTCCTTCTGCTCCATGTCCTTTGATATACCTTATTTTCCGGATTATAAGTTGCAGGTTATTTTTAAACTAATTTTCATGCCCTGCGACTTATACGGCGAAGCGACATATTTAGGGATTTTCCTCCATATTTTTAGACCATTTTTTGGCTGAGATATGACCGTTTCCACTCATTCTGATGAAAAAAATGGAGCAGTACCACTTTCGGCCGCTAGGGGTGCAATACCACTTTCGGCCGCTAGGGTCAACCGACTGTTCCCAGCTCATGTGTTCGACAGAAGACTCATCTGCTGGGACTCACTCTGTTGCAGCACGGCCTCCTGCTATCTGGAGGTCTGAACTACTCTTACCTCAGTGTTTGACTGTTAGCAAAATAGCTCAAGAACCACAGGACAGATTTTGATGAAACTTACAGAAAGTAATCACTGGATGGACATTTACAACTTATTAGCTTTAGGAGATGTTTGAGCTAAAATTCGATGTGGTAGTACCATAGCTGTGGTAGCTGTTACCTCAGTGTTTGACTGTTAGCAAAATAGCTCAAGAACCACAGGACAGATTTTGATGAAACTTACAGAAAGTAATCACTGGATGGACATTTACAACTGATCAGCTTTAAGAGATGTTTGAGCTAAAATTCAATGTATTTACAATTTATTTTCGCAGAGTGGGCGCACGTTTGGAAGACTGTCAAAGCAAAACAATTTAAATCCAGCTGATTTGACCATTACGTGCATTTATTAAGAAAAAGTTCAGCTCAGAAACACTTTTACTATAATGTCAGCAAACAAATATTTTTTAAGTGTTTATCTTGTTAAATTTTAAAGAAATGAAGCGTATCCGCTCACTGCACGTGCACGCTTCGCAGCACCGACGTAGCAAAACTATTTTTTTAATTCAGCTGATTTGACCATTACGTGCATCTATTAAGGAAAAGTTCAGCTCAGATACATCTTTGCTATAATTTTCAGCAAAAAAATTATTGTTTTTAAGTGTTAATCTTGTTAAAGTCTTAACGTGCATGCTCCAGTGGCCATTTCTTAGCCAATCCATTTTTGGCAAAACACCGGCCCAAATTTTCAGGTTGTCAGCAGTGACACGTAACATACGCAACACGTCAGCGGTGATGCATAATAGATGCGACGTATACGGAGGTGCTACACATTTATGGATTTTTCCACTTTATTGGACACAATTGGACTAATGCGACATATAGGACAGAGCGACTTTTAAGCCGGAAAGTATGGTACCTCTTCTTGAACAGTTTTTATGAGGTGGTTGAATCTCTTGGTCATCATCATCATCAGGGCTTTAATCAGCTCCAGGGCTTGTTGACAATATCAGTTTGAGCTTTTTCACAAAGTGCTGAACTTTTTGGCTGACGTGTTGACATGATAGATATTGTAGCCGGGCTCAAGAACTTTAAGGTCAGTGCATCAACAACATTCAGACGTAGATCCAGAGCTTTATAAACTCCTACAGCTTGTGGTATTGCTTTGGACCGATCTGAGTTACCTGATGAAGGTTGTTTAAATGCTGCTGCTGTTAGCAGTGTTTGCAACAAGCTGCTTTTCTTGCTTGTAGAAAGTGTTAACGTTCAGATGATGTAGTTTCAAGAGCGTTAACAAGTCAGACGTGTTGCTGCTGCAGATCCAATTTCCGTGAAACAATGTTGACTCACAGCTTTGGATTTGTTCACGTCTTCTAACAAGAAAGCCATAATGTTCCCAAACAGGAGACCGCAACGAGATGCTAGGCTGCTAAATGCTACGTGTGCTGCAAGATAATAGCGCCGTGCTGAAACACGCCTAGGAATTTTAGTTCCGCAGCGCATATTCTCCCGTTAATAACATTCAGTGAGTGAAAAATAACTGAAACGGTACACAGGTGGACAGAACCAAACGTGCCGTACCGAAACGGTTCGGTACACCCATGTGTACCGTTACAACCCTACCATCATCTGTCTGCATATACATTAACACCAACATATTACTACAAAAAACTATTTTAAAGGCAGAAAAAAATTCAAGCTATTCTGTTCTGAACAAAGGACCGCGTGTGATAAGTTACTTTTTAATATCACACTTTTTAATTTAACAAAGTTAATTAACAGCTAAATCATCCTTCCAGTGTCAACCTTTAGGAGTTTTACCACTACCGGTAATAATAAACTTGTCCATTATGAAGGTTGCTGTTATAAATGACAATATATAAACTTTATATTGTACATAGTTCCCACACATGTGACTAGAATTCCGGAATTCCCGCCATTTTAGTAGTCAGAAAATGTTGAAGAAGAGCTATTATGTAAGTTCCAACCTTTCAATTTAATATTTTTAACTATGCATTTCTTTTATTACTTATATCAAATATTGTTTTATAATTGCTTGTTTGAATTTGGTGCCTTCATAAGACGTGTTTAATGAAATTTCTTTGAACTTTTTTCATTTTGCTTTCCTCTGATAGCCATGTGAATTGATATTTCCCAGCTATGAACCTTATCAAATAATATGTACCGGTATTACTTTTGAAACACTAGGACTGTTAAGTTTTAATTATTTTGAATAAAGCAGTTTATCAAGTATCATCATTTTTTTTATACTTACACATTAAAAATGTTTCAATGACATTTTCAAAACCAACACATATTGGCATTTTCCTCCTGTTCAAGGTTGTTAACTCCAGCTCTGCGGTGGCACCTACTGTTCAACGGTGTGAATGACAATTTTTTAATTAAAAATCTACAAGTATATTTTTAAATTATTAGTAAACAGTCTACATTCAATACAACAAGACGAATGGACAATTTGTCTTTTTCATTTTTAATTTAAATTACTTGAACACACAACTGTTAAAATACTGTTGTAAAGGAGAAACAATTTGTACAAAATATTCATTCAGTAAAACATTTAGCAGTTTCAACAAAAAGTTGCAATTTTGTCAACCACTGGCAAGCCATCATCATTTTTGATCAAGTAATCTATTGGCAGACGAGCTTGAAGCATAGTGTATTTGTTTCTAACCAGTCCAGTTACCCGTTCGACATGTATGCAAACATGTGCAATCTTCCGTGTGGTTTCCACATCAACTGCTGACAGTTGTGCTTTACATTTGGTGAAACTTGGAATATTCACCTCTGCACAGAATGGTTCCACACTGTCCTGTATGTTGAAACCACGATCAGCTAGTATGAGGTCACCTGGAAGTAGTTTCAACAGCAAACCACAGTTTTCAGTTATCAACTTGTCACTAGTCCTGCCATCCCATGCTTCGGACAGAAAAGACACTGAACCCTGCGGGGTGATGCCTATTAAGAATTTCACAGTGTTTGAATGTTTATAGTTTGACCACGTTTCTGCACGTGCCACTAAGTTTTTAGGCCTCTGAATAAAAACTTCAAAGCAGTCAATTATAACAACCGTTCTTTATCCAAAATGTTTTCTAAATTCCAGAGGCATGGTTTTCCTCAGTTCATCACGCTGTGGCCAATACAGCAGCTTCTTTAGATGGGTATATAAAAGCTGGATGACAAACAGAAATGTCCTGGAAACAGTTGAGGTAGAAGTTTGAAATGGAAAAGCCAAGTCTTGCACAGGGCAGTTTAGTTTAAGACGCATCAGGGTCATCACAAATCAATCGAATTGACCAAAATGAGTATTTAATTTAGGAACTGGTATGAATGCCTTTACATGATCAAATACTGTCATCAACATGAGGAATGATGGGAAGCCTGTGTAGTATCTTAATTTGAAATTATTATTCTCAAAGCTTTTTACATTTAATTGAAAATTACTTTGCTGATTTCGTAATGTAATATTTTCTGTTCTTAATGAATGCAGTTCAAACTGAACCTGACTTTCAGAAACAGGTGTATATTCTGTGATTTGCACCCTCTTGCTGCTGAACCGTGCACACTGGAACTGCTTCCTCCACTTCAGGTTGGTCAGGTTCAGAAACTGCACCGAGTTCTAGGAAAGCCTGCGCACACTGGAGATGTTCCTTTGAGCGAACTCTTTCTTTCACTCGTCTGTACCTATAATTAAGATAAACATAAATGTTTATATAAGTATACAGATATATATATAATAATAATATATATATATATATATATATATATATATATATATATATATATATATATGTTTGCGTCTAGGTAATAAGACAACTTTTCTGCTGAAAAGAAATCACATTACTACAGCAGACATTTTTACAAGTTAAAAATTACATATTTATAAATATTCAAATATCAAAGTAACGATATGTTTTTAATTAATATTACAATTATTAAAAGTGACATTAATTTGTATACCTGTTCATCTTAGACTCCGATCTTTGATGTTCCTTAGCTGCCTTTGTGGGAGTGAGCACCAGTCAACTTCAATGTAGGAGCCCAGTCTGGGTTTGACCTGTCGTACATGTGTGCAGCCATCCTGAACAACATAAAAAATTAACAGAAGCAATTATTCAAATGTTGGAAGTTATACCCAAAACATTACTTTTTAATGTAATATTTTCTGAACAGACACATTCCCAATGCTTTATTCACACATGAAAACAAAAGGGAACCAAAATCAAAACAATGACAATGTTGCAGTGTTCAAATATTATCTATTTGAAATATAATGTGTATGAATACATACACCGTGTACGTATATACAGTACATACAGCATTATATACTGTGTACTCTCAGCTCTGCATGTACATACTGTGAACTCTCAGTTACTGCCACATCAAATTTTAGCTCAAAAACTGTCAGTGATATAAACATTTTTGTCTCCAATATATTCAGGTAGCGATAGGGGCCATCTTATCCACTATGCAAAAAACTCAGGACAGTGTTAGTTTTACTATTTTATGCTTATGTCTATTATTATATGTTTCAGTGTTTCAATGTTTAGATGTTTACTGTTGCACCGAGGGACTGAGAGAAACGCAATTTCGGTCCTGTGTATGTCCTGTACAGTACATATTGCAGATCTGACAATAAAGTTGACTTTGACTTTGACTTGACTTAAATTGAGTTATCCTAAAGCTTATCAGTTGTAAATGTCCGTCCAGTGATTAGTTTCAGAAAGTTTCATATAAATCTGTCCCTGCTGAAACCCATCTGTTCTCTCTGGCGTTTCATACTGTGTGAGCTGACTTTGTGTACATGTATATATTTTATCCTGTTTTCATTTTAATGCTGTTCTTATACGTTTGTATTAAAATTTCACTGCTGTATATGTCATAGTTTTACCATTAGTGTGTGTTACTGCTTCTGTAATTTTATTGTGATGCACCACTGTTTCAACTGTGACTTGACTGTCGTGTTGGTTCATGAGTTATTTTGCTAACAGACAAACAGACTGACTACAAGCGTTTACGTGTGTGTCAGCCTGATGTCACAGGGTAAATAAAGGTTCAAAATACATTATTAACAAGCAGCTTCCTAACAACAGAGAGTCGAGGCTAAACACGAGCGAGGCACTTTGTTGTCGTGTGTTACGGTGTGGATGTTAGCATGTAAGCATAGCGTTGCTAAGCTAGCGACGGTAACAGAGGAGCTAGATCATGAAAAAAACTGTTCAAACACACAGTTTCGCTAAGTTAATCACATACAATTTTGGCTTACCGTACAAAAAGTGATCAAAGCATGTTTTTGATGTTGACGATGGCAAATCCTTGCAGTTAATCTTACACAGCCAGACTCGCCGACGTTCAGTGGTGAGCGCTTCGGTATCTGGTCCTTCATGCTTCCTTATTTTCAGAATTATGTAAAATTTACGCTTGGCAATTGCTTGATTGGTACAACCACTGACCCAACACGAAATAACCATTGCAATTATTTACAAATAAACAACCACGAAAAATACACTGCTCGCAACCTACGTTGCTACTAGTGGTCAGGAGTGGAAGTACCGCCAACCAAAATGTCGGACAACCCGGAAATGCCCATTATGTGACGTCACATGGGAACTATGTATTGTTGCTAAAAATACTTGAACATTAAAAACCACATGATTGTTAATAATACAGGCAAACTGCCTGTTATCGAGAAGGCAGCATTTATATTTCATAATTATTTTTATGCCGTATGTCCTTCCTGACGCAACCAGACTTCTGTATGAAGCAGAGAGCTGCTATCTAGGGCTCCCAGAGGAACAGATGGTGGGGGTTAAGGGTCTTGCTCAAGGGCCCAGAGTGGAGCAAATGAGGGTGGAAGCAGGTGTGTTTCACCTTTCCCACCCACATGTTGATGTTGTCAGTACCGGGAGTTGAACCGGCGATCTTCCTATCACAGGCCCACATTCTCTAACCTCTGCGCCACCACTCCTACAATAATGATTTAATACAGTGTAGGATTTAAAGGTCCACTGACATCATCTTTGAACTTTGCATATAGTGACACAACATAAATATCTTTTATCATTCAACTATGTTTGTTTTTGCAAACAAAATGGTGAAATTCATGAAAATTCCTTTCAAATTGAGTTTAAAATTAAAAACCGTGTTTCTTCACGGGACATCTGACTACACGCGAATGCAACATCTGTGACGTAGGAAGGAGAACGTCTTTAGAACGCCCCTTTTACATATTAATGACGGACAATAAATAAAACGACAAATTTAGCTATCTAAGTTAAGATTTGAGCAATTTGTCTTCAGTTTGAGAAGCAGAAAGTTAGATGAACAAGAAACAGCAGGTTCTAATTTAGGTATGCACCCGTATTTTTTTTTTAGTCTTACCTTTTCAGGAAGCGAGGGAGCTCCGAGGGGGGGGCAGTTTTATTTATTCCATACTTGACAAAGGTTTACATCTTTTGGGAAAGTGAAAAGGCTCACTTGTTCACTGATGATATTAAAACACCCAAATGCGACACAACGTACTGGCATTTTTCAAGTTATACAAAAAAAAAGGCGACCTGGCAGAGAATGAATATGCGTAATCATGGCAGACGCAGACTGAATGTCCTCCTTCCTACGTCACAGATGTTGCATTCACGTGTAGTCGGATGTCCCGTGAAGAAACACGGTTTTTAATTTTAAACTCAATTTGAAAGGAATTTTCATTAATTTATCATTTTGTTTGCAAAAACAAACATAGTTGAATGATAAAAGATATACATCTTGTGCCATTTTATGCAAAGTTCAAAGATGATGTCAGTAGACCTTTAAATTTGCAGATATTTATGATGAACTACGAACACCTAAAACTGACCCCTTCACAGAAGCCGTTTACGCATTGGCCGGCCCTCCCCGGCTCTCCCAGCTTCTAACCCGGGTTCGGCGTCTTCGCATTTACCTTTTCCGCCCGGGATCCACCCTTGTTCTGGAACCATCTTCACCGTGGTTCCATCGAGCCGAGCCCGACAGGGCTAGTTTCACGTCATGTACTGCTCTCATTTGATTCGTTGTTTGCAGCAGGGGCGGGACTCATTCAAACAACCTCAGCGCGAGGGTTGAATTTCATTCAAATTTAACTACAGAAACGAGAAACCCCTAAAACAATTGTTAGCTGAATTAGTGTTTCTGAGTTAAATTTTTGTTAATAACTGATCACAAATCAGCTTATGTTACAACGTAAATAACACGAAGCGCACACCCATTTCCGCCTTTCAGCGCGACCTGAATGTCATTAAACAGCATTAAACAATAACTAATATTGTCTAACTGTTGCGCGCAGCCAGGGTTTTAAAATATAACGAATAATCTCTAACTTTTACGTGCAGCTAAAATGTCAAGAGGAGTGATTGCTATATGGGCAAGTTGGACACCTGAAAATTCAGTCTGTCCGGATAGCTCAACGAGTTAATGCGTTGTCGTTTTGACCGGGAGAAGTGGGTTCGCTTCCAGCCTGGGACAAAGTTATTTTACTTTTTTTTTCTCTTTATTCACATTTTCTTTTAAATAAAAAGAAGTTTGTAAACAAACTTCTTTTTATTTAAAAGAAAATGTGAATAAATAACAAACTTCTTTTTATTTAAAAGAAAATGTGAATAAATAACAAACTTCTTTTTATTTAAAAGAAAATGTGAATAAAGAGAAAAAAAAAGTAAAATAACTTTGTCCCAGGCTGGAAGCGAACCCACTTCTCCCGGTCAAAACGACAACGCATTAACTCGTTGAGCTATCCGGACAGACTGAATTTTCAGGTGTCCAACTTGCCCATATAGCAATCACTCCTCCTGACATTTTAGCTGCACGTAAAAGTTAGAGATTATTCGTTATATTTTAAAACCCTGGCTGCGCGCAACAGTTAGACAATATTAGTTATTGTTTAATGCTGTTTAATGACATTCAGGTCGCGCTGAAAGGCGGAAATGGGTGTGCGCTTCGTGTTATTTACGTTGTAACATAAGCTGATTTGTGATCAGTTATTAACAAAAATTAAACGCAGAAACACTAATATATATATATCCAGCTAACAATTTTTTTTTTGCCGAGTCTCCTCTCTTAAAACACGAACACTCCACCCACGTGAAGAGAGCACCCCACCCACTTCCAGAGAACTGCCCACCCACTTCAAGGCGGCTCTGCGGCAAATGCGTAATGAACGCGGGTGGCCCAGAGCCACCCAGGGGAGCCCCGGGCCATTGAGGGCTGGCCAATGCGTAAACGGCTACAGTGGCCCCCAAGCCCGGAGCCCTGAGAGTCTCCCGACAGGGACAACTGCACCCCCTCTCCCCCAGAGAGAAGCAGAGGGAAGCCCCAGGCGACCCCTAGCAACCACAATGCATAAATCCTAGGAGGCTCCAGCTAAAGGCCTTGTTATACTCGGCAAGACGCCCTGGCCCACGTCTTTTACCCCCCGTTGAGTGAGCAAACATTGCGTAACTTTTGGCCGCACTCCCGCTGTGATCCCCCGGTGACAGCGCGTCGTGTACATAGCCCCCAAGCAGAACTCCGAGAAGCCGACGATGCGGCTCGCAGCGTGTGATTGGTTCAAAGTTTGTGGGCGTTTTTTGTTTTTGCTTTGACAGACACATGGATAGTTTTGAAGAGAACTTGTCTGTGTGTGCGCGCGCACGCAAACCGTGCGCCTCAGCACACTTTGCGCATTGCACCCAACACACACACACACACACACACACACACACACACACACACCAATACATATATATATAAATATATATATATATTTACGCGCGCGCACACAAAAGCATGCGCGCCTGCATGCACCCTTTAAAAGAAAGCAAACTCCACTGATATACAACAAGCCGTGGTGGTCTAGTGGTTAACATGTTGCGTTGCAACACCAGAGAACGTGAGTTTGAATCATAGTTTGAGTTTTTTTTTTTTAATGATTTGGTTGACTATAATATTCTTTTATTATTGTTCAAAGCTCAGAATTTATGGTTTTGTGTGAGAAATCATTTAATATCTTATATTTTTTTATATATGTGATTGCTATTTGAATTGATTGTTAATTTTGTTTGAAGAAGGGGCAGAAATAATGAGATTTTTTTCTTCTTCTGCCTCCTTTCATTTCATGTATTGTTTTGTTTTATAATGTGGTTTTGTAAATAATTTTCTTGTGTTTTTACAATTTGAAATGAATAAAAAAAAAAAAAAAAAAAGTTGGAAGAGGGAGGGAAGAGGGAGGGATTTATTATAATTTATCCCCCACGTCTTGCCAAGTATAAACACTCAATGCGGTCGGTGACACACATGCAATTGCATCATCGCTGGGTTCACTCAACGGGGGGTAAAAGACGTGAGACACTAGTATAAACCTAGCTTAACGCCAAAATTACACCACACGCGTTACGGCTCCGCCCCGCTCCGGTCCGACCTCCGCAGCAAATACGCACCCATTATAGAGCTTTGGAGCACATGTGACCGTGAGGGGGCGTGTCAGGGGCGTTCCCGTCTCGACCGCCATTTTTGCTGGTCAGAAAAAAAAGAAAAGACCTGAGTAATACTTGCCTCCACTGACATTCCCAGTCATTTTAGCAGACCTGGTCTGTGTCAGTGTTTACACCACAAATAATTTTTATAATTACAAGTCACTGTGAGAGCTGGTCCAATCTATGAACAGCTGGGTAGATGATTTGGACATTTTTAAAGCCCCCAGATTGTAAATACGTTGAAGGTACGTTGTTTTTGGCTCCTTAATTGTACATAAATTATTAATTTACATTTCTTTCAGAATCAAACAACCTTCTGTATGCTATGAGTATTAAAAACTGAGAACACTTGATTTTTAAAGTATGTTTTTTAACTAAATTACAAAGGTCCAAGTTGAAAATTACCTTATTTTTAATGACTTGAGCATGTCTAATAACATGTAGACTTCAAATCTTGATTAGATTACTATAATCACTATATACAGTATATGTATTAAGATGCATATATACATTATATATTATAGATTGTCTTTTCATTCACCATTTTAATTGTGTTCACAGGTTCTGCTCTGACTCTGAGCCACCAGAACACCGTGGGTCATGCTGAGTAACAGTGTGTCTACACACAGAAATAAAATGGTGTGTGAATCATCAAAACACCTACATTAAAATACAGCGAGCAGTAAAAAAAATCTTAAAGTTAAAGCATGTGGTTTCATCATAAACACCAACTCCTGAACTTGGAGCATCTCCTGATGGACTCAGTGTGATCGCTGCTGCCTGGAGAAAGTTCCCTCACAGATACAAGACATGCAGCATCCAGCAGCTGGAGGCAGGAGATGAAGTTCACCTGCAGAAGCATCACCCACTCTGCACAGGTGCATAATCAAACCACTGTGACCTTGTGTGGACCACACAGACATGGCTGGACGTCTACAGAAAGCATGAAGCTTCCTAAAGATATTTCTCAGAGCTTGTACTTCAAGGGAGACATAATTATGTAAAACATGCTGTTGACTTATATTTGCACATTTTTGTGTGTTTTCTATAAAATGTATTAACTCACACGTTCATCACATTTACTGGAAATGTTTAATTACATCAAATGTTTACTTCAAAATGGATCTGTTTCATTTCAAATTCAAACAATGACAACAATACGGCAAAGCAATGAAGTCCTGTATAGTACCTGACTTTTTTTGTGTCACCCCTAAGAAATTCTTTGTCTAGCTGTTTTTTATTCAGCTCTGACCTGAGCTCCCTGTTTTCCTGTAAGAGACGATTAATTTCTGCTCTTCTTTGTTCGCACAACTGACATTCTGTTTGTCGCCTTTTTGCTGCTGGTTCATCTTCCTCCTCCCCATCTGCAGCGACAGTGATGTCCTCTCGTGGGGTTTCCACCACAGACTCCACAACTTGCTCATGCTCCTCTCCAGCAGCCTCCACAAGCTGTGTGTGCTCATCTCCTTTGTGCTCTGCTGTAACGTCTTTAATGGACGAGCATGTCGGTCTGATGTTGACACTTTCACCTCGGTGTGTCCCAAGTGCAGTGTTGGAGCCCAGTCGGGATTTGACTCATCCATCTCATAAGAAGATTTGCCTTGAAGAGAACGCAGATCAGTAATATAATTATTGCCAGAAAACATTACTGTCATCCATCTAGTATATTATTTTTTGAGTTGAAATTACTGAAGTTCCATTAGTAGATTACCTTATTTTAATGGTGATGTATAAATGTCATAACAATGTACTACCCTTAAATATTCAGACACATTTTGTTAAAAGATGAAGTACTTTAATGTGTAATATGTTGAAATTTGAAAATTGAGATGAGTTACTCATTTTTTGTTACTTATAGATTATTCTTTGAATAGATTGTTTGGAAAAGGGGCAGATATAATAAGATAGTTTCTTCTTTCTGCTGCCTTTCATTTTATATTTTCTTTTTTTTGTCTTTGTTGGGTATTTATTTTGATAAAATGAATAAAGAAATAAATTAATAATAAAAAACAATATGCTACAGTCAATGTGACAACACAATCAACTTTAAACAGTTTATTTTAAAATAACACAGATGTCCGACCTAAACTTGGTTGACCCACTATGCACTGAACTCGACCAAAACATGATACACCTTGACAAAATGGCACAACTCCAGTAAACTGATTTAAAATACTCACCTGAATGGAAATGTCTGGAATAAACAAGCATGTATCTTGTGATGTTGCGAACGTTAGTTACATCAGGACGTCTCACTGCTGATATCCATGCCATGTCTCCTTTTTGTTATGGCCGACACAAGATCGCCCTCGCGTTGTTTCCAGGTAGGGAAACTATAAAACGAGAGTCCGTTTTCTATTTTTTTTTACCTTTTCTGTTGTGTGAACGGACATTGCATAGCAATTTCGGACCATTGCTAACTGTTGAAACCTGATTCAAACAAAATACGAGCGACCAGGAAAAATGGCGGATCGACAAAAAACTACAAAAAAAACTACCCACAATGCTGTACGCGGTGGACCAGTGACGTCACGCGCCAAAGCTCTATAATCAATGACAGAATTTACACTGGCTCTGCACGGCGGCGGCGAGATGCGGAGAGCGGACAGCAGTCCGTCAAAATTAGAAATTTTTCTATTTCTGCCGGACGCCGGAGCTGTGCCGGAGTCAACTTTTGAAGATTACGTCGCACCAACAGGAAAAGGAACGAGCACAACTTCCGTATTTACAAAATAAAATCACCACGGGCGGACTAATCCTAGCTCTATACGGATTTATTTGTACAAAAATGCTGTCAAACTATCATTTATGACTACGCCTACAAACGCAATACAATAAATAAATAAATAAATAAAGTATTTTATTCTGAAAATGTAATACCTCACTTCCTGTTGCTCAAACCATGTCCTGTCGCTCATTTACGAGAGAAGATCAAGGCAGCAGTCTCTACTGTTGTTCTCCTTCTTCCACCGAATGAATTGTTTTGTTCTGACTTACTTATTTATCACTTGATTTATCGCGCGATCCCGCAAATCCCGCGCATGCGTCTAGGAGCGGCGCATGCAGGCGGACCTGAGCTGAGCGGAGGTAGTGGAAATTGGAATTTGAGACGCTCAGCTGCGACCTGCGGAGCGGAGCAGACCGTATGTAGTGTAATTTTGGGGTCAGAGCCCACAGGCCACGCCAGCAACCTGCTCCCCCAAAGTAGATCCAGCCAAGGACACCGAGCCCCGAGGTCATACCACTTCCCAACAGAGGCCCGACAGAGCCAGGGCACGCAGGCCTCGGCAGGCAGCCACTAGGGTGGGTCGACACACACCTGATCACCCAGCCCAGATGCCGAGAGCCACCAACACACCAGCAGCAGGGGGTCCGCCACTGGAGGGGGGGCACGACATTAAATAAGGGGCCCAAATTGATCCAAGAGAGGCCTTGATCAAAAAATCTGAACAACCCAGGGAGAACCGGTGCACTGGCCCCACCCCCAACCATCTCCTAAGGCCCAAAGCCCACCCACAGCCCAGACCCCAACCAGGCGGCCCACCCCCACTCCCTACCCCTGCCCCCAAATGTCAAACGGAGAACAGGGGTGTAAGGGAAAAATATAATAAAATTTAAAAAATAATAGTAATAATAAATAAATAAATATATATATATATATATATATATATATATATATCATATATATATAAATAATAATATATAAATAATTAACGAGAAGACCCCACTCCCTCCTCCTCCCACTTAAATAAGGTGTTGATGCATGTTGTTATATAGTGCATTTAAAATGGGGTGGATGAGACGGAAAACTGGCACAGACCCACCCCCTCCCCAGAGAGCAGGCAGTGCCCGTTCACACCCCAAACCTTGTCCAGAACCCTAAATGTCTACATGCTATATATGAGAGTGGGCACTGGTCCCAGAGGTGAGAATGATTACACATCCCACCACCTATATGATACCGTGTGCCCACTCAAGACCCTATATATGCATGTGTTGTGAGAATTTTATAAGTAATTGTCTAGGTTGTATAATAAAATTGGGGCCCAGGACTCCATGAACCATGGAGATGGAAGATTCTCCCCACAGCTCAGTTATGCACCTGAACCCCAAGGCCCAGTCTGAGTGGTGGTGTGATGGAGTGGGTGGAGGAAGATGTCGGGATGGGGAGGAAGAACTGAGGTAGAAATGCCCCCCAGGGGGCCAGCTCTCTTACTGACCCCAATAGGCACCCCCATTCTCTGAGATCTACCAAGGAAGGGAGGCTACAATACAGACACCTAGGAGCAGGTGGCAGCCGCACTACCAGGGACCGAGGCCACGGACCGGCACATGGCCTCGAGGACGACCAGAATCAGAGCCACCGACCCAACCCCCCGAAACAGTCCAGACGCCCCAACCCAATACCCGGTCCAACACCCAGCCCCCCAACCAACGAAGCCACCAAACTCCAACCAGGACAATCAGCCAGTAGTGCTCGAACAGCCACAGATAGTGCACCATGGCGACCGAGAGCGCACCCCCACCCGAACAAAGGAAACGACCAGTCCACCTACAGCAACACCCACAGCGAGAGTACCCCACGCAAGGGAGGGCACACACATAACGGGCCTAGACACGCCTGAGCCAACAGCACAGAGCCACCCGAGCGAGAGCCACCAATACACACCGCCCCAGCAACGGCCCCCCACAGCCCAGACCCCCAGCCAAGCACCAGTTACCACAGCCAGGCAAGAAGACACCCAGGCTGAGTCCACCCGTCCCCTCCCACGGCTCCCCCTCCCCCACCCACAGTCTCATCCCCCCACGGTACAGACCCCAAATGGTAAATGGAGCTTACTTATCCACCTTATTTTCGTTTTCGCGCCACTACCCATAATTCATTGCGGAAGCCGGGAGTGTACTTCCGTCCGCGGTCTCGCGCTCTTGTTTACGTTTTTGGGGAAACATACTTGCTAGCGATTTATTTATTTATTTACACAAAAGTTTCCTTTACCTCACGTAAATGGAAGCACATAAGAGGTGGATACATTCCAAGGATGTTTTAAGAAGCTGCGAAGATAAGACGTTAACTGCGAAGATAAGACGTTATCTGTGCTTCAGCTGTCACTGAGCAGTGACAGCTGAAGCACAGATAACGTCTTATCTCACTGCTCACGGACAGGCTGACTGGACACTGTGGAAGGTACATCACTTATCTGATATCAGAATATTTAGATCACAGCCAGACATTAATATAGTCAGAGTTCAAGTCTGTGCTGTGAATGGAAGCATACATTTAATATAAAATTTGTTGAAAATGTCACAAGTAAAATGTACAAAGTTGAAACACATGCTGTTTAATTAACAAGTTGATGATAAAGTAGTTATATATTTTCTGCAATATTCAAAGACAAGATAATATGAAATTTGTACATTGTTGTTTTGAGAAAACCATGTGTTGCCATTTAAAGAACCTGTTTCATTGTGGTTGAATAAAACAAAAAAAGAAGTCATTTTTCAGTTGATTTCATACGTACAGTACACTATTACATAAGCTTTTCAACAAAAACATTCATGGTGTAGAGTATACATATTATATACAAAAGAGAAACATAGAAATTATTTACTCCATATCTAAAAATTTCTGTGTTAAGGTACTCTCTCTCAGGTCGTAGAATCTTCAATCACCAGCAGACTCCTAGGACATGGATGGAAACTCGACTTGGTCCAGAAGTTTTGTGCAGTCGTACACAGCAACAAACGAGTTAAAATCTTCTATAAATAAATCTGCTGTTCATTTACATTTGTTCTTTTTGTTGTTATTTCAATAATTAAAATACACTGTTCAATGTCTAATAATGTGAAGTAGTTTCATTGTGATGTCACCCATACTACTCATTGTAATACACATAAATAAAAACTAAAGGTCTTGATTGTTCTTAGGCCAGTGTTTTTATTCACATGTGCAAAGCATAAAAACATTCATTTTGCTTATAAGTTTTCATCACCCAGGAGACTGACAAAGTTCAGAATAAAAGCTATAATTATACATTTAAAACAGTTGAAACTGAATACTGTACAATATGACAACTGTGGGTGGTGTTGTCTTAATGAAAATGAATTGGCACAGAATAAAGATCAAAACCAATTCAACAAGCAATGATGGAGACCAGCAAACTGAACAGATTTCTCTTGATGTGGAACTGTCCGATTTCAGCCAACTCCACAGGAATCCAAGGTGTAGATCTGAGACTGGACCCAGGTGTACGATCTGAGACTGGACCCAGGTGTACAAACTTATCTCTGGATGGATCTCGTGGCTTCAATCTTCTGTAAAGTAGAAAAAGAAAACTTGTCTTGTCATAGACAGTGTGTACAGTACAGTATTTCTACTAAAATGTCAGTAAATAAAGCATTTACTTAATGTAGGATCTTATCTCTGGATGGATCTCGTGGCTTCATTCTTCTGTAAAGTAGAAAAAGAAAACTTGTTTTACGGGTCAGGTTTTGAGGCCTAGTCATTGTTGACACGGTCTGTCTTGGAAAAAAGATGTGTAAACTGTCTCAATCATATCTAACCAGCTAAATAACAGTTTAACTAAAATAACACACAGCCAAAAAAAAGTCCAGGCTCAACAAGAACCAGCACTTTGTTGTGAGTGTTAGTGTCTGGAAGTTAGCCTTTAAAGTAGCTACATGCTAAGCTAACCACAGCAGTACAGACGCTAAATCAGGGGTCACCAACACGGTGCCCGCGGGCACCCGCATGCCCGCAAGGACCATTTGTGGTGCCCGCGGACCTGTTCTAAAAATAGTACAACTCACTACTAAGCTGCGTTTACAATTTCGTTTTTTTCAGTTGTTATTCGTTTTTGTATTTATATATACAGTATTTTAAAATGTCTATCTTAAAAAATATGTTCTTAAAAATATGTTTATTTTACTTTTTTTTTTAACGCTTTGGTGAACTTTGAACCAATCGTATTGCGCGAGCCAGCCAATCAGTGGTCCTGAAAAGTTTGCTGCTAGCAGGTGCCAGAGGAGATCGGTAAAAGCAGTTTCCCAGCTACAAAATGGCAGAAAAAAGAAAGAAAACTTATCATTTTCGCAACGAATGGGAAGAGGAGTTCTTTTTTACAACTGTGAAAGGAGCCTGCGTGTGTCTAATTTGCGGGTTTACTGTGGCGACGGCGAAGCGGCACAACGTGGAGAGACACTTCACTACGAGTCATAAAAGCTACAATGAGAACTACCCACGGGAAGCGCATTATGGACAGAAAAAGCCCGTGAACTAAAGACAGCTTTGGGTAAGCAACAGTCTTTTTTCACAAAACCGACCAAAAAGTCACAAAAAGTAATGGAAGCCTCGTTTAGAGCTACACATTTTCTGATGAAGAAGGCATTTTCAGACGGAGAAGTTGTCAAAGAAGCTATGATTATTATTGCTAACGCTGTACTGTACTCAAGGATGAAAAAAATGGAGCCGAGCTGATCTCCACTCTCTCTGACGTTCAACTGGGAGCAGCTACGGTGGCTAGACGTGTGTCAGTTTTGTCTGATAACTTGGCTGAATAGCTGGACCAGGATCTGGCAAGGTGCAGAAAAGTACTGTGAAGTCATAAACAGACTTGGGCAGGATTTTAATAATAGGTTTTGTGGCCTTGATCAGCTTGAGACATGTGTGTCATTTATTTCCAATACTTTCATTAATGTAAACACGACATGCTTTGCTGAGCAACTTAGTGCAATGTTCAGCTTGGATGCTGGACAGGTGGAGATTGAAATCATAACACTGCAAAATGACCTCCACCTCAAAGCCCATAAGGATGCACCAAACTTTTGGTCCCTTGTAGACACAGAGAAATACAGTGGTGTATGCACAGCAGCTATGAAGGTTTCCAGCCTGTTTGGTTCAACCTATCTCTGTGAATCAGCATTTTCTGACATGGACTTCATTAAGAACAAATTCAGAACACGCCTCACTGATGAACATCTGAAAGAGTCACTCACAGTTGCAGTGTCAAGTTACACACCAGATTACAGTGCACTGGTGAAAAGCATGCAATGCCAGTCTTCCCACTAAAAGGGACCAGATGTCAGTGGCAACATGGCAGTGCCGTGGCAAATATAAATTAAAGTACCGGTACTAAAGAATTTTGTTTAATTTAAACATGTGTTCATGACATGTAAGTTATTATTTTCTTTAAAATGCAGCAGATTCAGTAATTCGTTCAAAATGTTACAAGATTTACTTAAAAATCTGTACCGGTACTGTATTTGTGAAATATATGATTTTTATAAATATTTGATTGTCCTTTAACATTACAACTTTTTGAAACATAGTACATTACAACATGGTGGTTAAAATGATTTCTTATTGGCTTGTGAAAATTTGACATTTTTTCTATAAAATATGATAAGTGATCATCTGAAAATGTATCAATTACGGTACTGTGATTATATAAAGTTTTGAATATTGATATCTGTTTCCCAACTTGTCATTGCAGATGATTGTAAGAAATCTGATGCATCTTCATATGATTATCATGATTCATTAATAATGTATAATTAAGAGGCAAACTGAGCAAATTTGTTATTTCCGAAGAGTTTAGCAAATTGGTGCCCTTTGCATCACTCCGTACCCACGAAGTAGCTCCCAGGTTAAAAAAGGTTGGTGACCCCTGCGCTAAATCAAGGAAAGAAAAAAAAACAGCTACTAAACAGACGGTTATACTCCGATATTGTTCTGACATGGTTTCACAAAATGATTTATATAGAATATTTTGTTTACTGAACTAAAGTTGATCGGAGCGCGACGTCTTCGACAACAGCAGCTCAGAGCCAGACACAGAGGAAGGAGCAGCTGTCAGCTCCTCCGATGGAGATAAATCCTTCACGTTTACAGCAGCGCGTTGCTCAAACGTATACCTGGCTGTAACACCCTCTAACCCAGCAAGAAACAACCCAAAAAAATTAAAAAACGAGAGGAAATAAACTGGTGTCCCGGCTTAATTTTCACAGGTAAAACACACGCTACAGGACTTCCGCCGGAAGTTTACTCCCGGGAGGGGGCGGCACCGGACTGTCATGGCGGCCTGCATGAGCTTTTTGCGAAAGAGGTGGATACAACGCTTTCACGCTTCCACGATGGAATGTGATGTTTTTTACCGTCTCACTTGGGAGTTTCAGCTGATGTTGGATAAACTCACGGAACGTAACTTCGGCTCCTCCTCTGCTCGTTCTGGGATACCGGAGAAGATGATTGTCCTACTCGAGTATGGTCTCAACTATCTGCGGACAGTGTGCACAGGGTTGGAGGGTTCCCCCGAAAATCTCCACTCTGAGATCTGGATCTTTATATTTCTCCTATTGTTGGCTGTAACTGGGACCCTGGGTACACAATTTTGTTCCACCTCATGTACCACATGTGATACAAATGACAATAAAGAACCTTGACTTGACCTGCATTCAGAAACCTTCAGTTTCAGACATAATGAGGCTGTTGTCTGTAAATGAACGGCCGAACGTTTCCTGTCGTGTAAACAGAGCCTCAGACTGGCTGCACTGTCTGTCAAGTAACACATTTCATAGATGGATGATAGGCTGACATCTAGTTTTTATATGCCATGTAAGCTACCCATAATACCTTTGAGATCCACCCTGGTAGATCACGATCGATATATTGGACACCTGGTTTAGGGGGTAATTACTTTTTCCCAAAGGGCCAGGGTACTTCCAATAGCTTTGTTTCCATATATAATAATAATAATAATGTCACATTTGTCATCTGTGTATGTTTCCATACAAGACGAAATTAGTCTCTGCATTTAACCCAACCACCACCAGGTGGGGCAGTGGGCAGCTATTGAAAGCGCCCGGGGGGCAATTTGGGGGTGAGGTGTGCCGCCCATAGACACCACAAGGTATGCCGTGACTGGGGTTCGAACCTGGGTCCTTCGGGTCCCAAGTCGGTTCCCCTGCCTCTACACCATCTTGGCCCCCTATACCGTGTGTGTATATATATATATATATATATATACATTAAGAAGGCCAAGGCCACGTATGCACAGAGGATCGAGGGACAGTTCACCTCACAAGACCCACGGAGCATGTGGAAGGGTATTAAATGCATAACAGATTACAAAGGCAAAAACAAACAATGCCCCAGGGACCCATCTCTGCCTGATGCCCTCAATAAGTTTTATGCACGTTTTGATGATCCAAACAGACCTGCTAGCACCAGACTCACCTCATCACCAGATGAAGAGCATCTCAGGGTGTCCGCAGCAGAAGTGAGAGGCAGTCTCAGAAAGATTAATCCTCATAAAGCAACCGGACCAGACAACATCCCAGGGAAAGTTCTGAAGGAATGTGCGGACCAGCTCTGTGAGGTGCTGGCTGACATCTTCACCACCTCACTTGCACTGGAGTTAGTTCCCACCTGCCTGAAGACCGCGACCATCATCCCAGTCCCAAAGAGCTCCACAGTGACTGGTCTGAATGACTATAGACCGGTGGCCCTCACCCCGATAGTCGCTAAATGTTTTGAGAAACTGGTCATGTCCCACATCAAGGCAACCGTCAACATCAATGAGGACCCTCATCAATACGCATACCGTGAGAACCGATCAACAGAGGACGCCATTTCTTCCGTGGTCCACACTGCTCTCACCCACCTGGATCAGAAAGACTCATACGTGCGTCTGCTCTTTGTGGACTTCACATCTGCCTTCAACACCATGATCCCCCAAACTCTGATAGACAAACTATCTACACTTGGACTAAGCCCCTCTATTTGTAACTGGATACTAGACTTCTTAACAGATAGACCACAGTCCGTGAAGATCCACAACTTCTCCTCCTCCACCATAACCCTCAGCACTGGCTCTCCTCAGGGATGTGTGCTGAGCCCCCTTCTGTTCACTCTGCTCACATATGATTGTACAGCCACACTTCCAGGCTGTCATATTGTTAAGTTTGCAGATGATACAGCGGTGGTGGGATGCATTACAAACAATGATGAGTCCAGCTACAGACAGGAGGTGGAACACCTGGAGAGCTGGTGCAAAGAGAACAATCTTCACATGAATGTGAAGAAGACAAAGGAGATGATTGTGGACTTCAGAAGGAACAAACACACCCATGCCCCACTGAAAATAGGTGGGTCTGCAGTGGAAGTGGTCTCCAGCTACAAATACTTGGGTGTACACATGAATGATAACCTCAGCTGGAGCAACAACACCACCAGCCTGATCAAGAAAGGTCATCAGAGACTCTACTTCCTCAGACGGCTGAGACGAGCTGGTCTGAGCAGCCCAGTCCTCACCTCCTTCTACAGGTGTGCAGTGGAGAGCATCCTGTGCTCCAGCATCAACGTGTGGCATGGAGGCTGCACAGTTGAAGAGAGGAAAGCTCTGCAGAGAGTGGTGAAGGCTGCACAGAAGTCTGTTGGAGTCAGTCTCCCCACCATCACAGACATTTAC
>JBBPBX010015933.1:0-30890 GCA_038048925.1 Garcialebias charrua
TATTCACCCTTTTGCTGCTGCTAATCTGTGGTCAGGCCATGAAGGCAACAGGTCCAGGAGGAAAACCCAAAGTGACCTTCTCCAGCTCCTGGGGAATCCCAATGTTTTCCCAGGCCAAATAGTCAATCAAGTAAGTTCTGGCCACACAGCCTGGCCACCAAGTGATGGAAGCTTATTTCAGCTGCTTATATCCAGGATTTTGTTCTTTTGGTCCTGATCCAAATCTCATGACCACAGGTTAGAGTTGGAATGTAAACAAACTGGTAAATCCAGAGCTTTATCTTTCAAATGAACTCATTTTTCACCATGACAGATCAAAGCAACACCCTCATTACTGAAGATGAGTTCCTGATCTGTCAATCCATCTCCCGCTCCATCCTGCCATCATGTAGAAATAAAACTCTCAATTGCTTGAACTCCTTCATCAGAAGCAAAGACCTGCTCCCAGTTCAGAGGGCACATTCCACCATCTGGTTGAGACCCATGGTCTTCGATGTAGAGGAGCTGACTCCCATCCTAGCTGCCTCCACTTGTCCTTGTGCTGCATCAGTTTGCTGACGGTCAGAACCCAGACACCAACAGAAAAATATAGTCTGCAAAAAGTTCAAAGAGACACTGAAGTTCCCAAACCAGACCCCCTATGCTCCCCAACCAAGCCTGAAGATCCTGTTTATGAACACCACAAACTGGAGCGGAAACTAGGGACAACCCTGGCAGAATCCAACCTGCACCAGTGATCTCAACTCTGCTCCTGCTGTGGTTCTACAGGGACAGTGACCTTCACAACCCATACTCCCTCAGCATCCTCCATAGAGTGCCTCAGAACAAGTCTCCTTCAGGTCCTCTTATGACCACCTTGACCTGTAAGGGTGACTATCTGGCCCACGGTTGAACCACCCAGATAAAAGCCACACTGCCACGAGCCTCCTTTCCAAAACCCTGGCGTAAACTTACAAGGGGAGGCTGAGATCTCATCAAGCCCTGGCACCATGGAGCTACCCTTAAACACCTGAGCCATGGGGAAGGACTCCTCCCAGTCTTCTAGTCTGCCTCCTCAAGGTGGACATGGTGACTGGATAAAGTGGATTCTCAAATTCAGAATCAGCAGCCAAGCACAGCCTGACACAATTTTCTTTTCCTGAGTCACTGAACGGTTCAGAACCTCCTCGAGGCCCATCGAAGGTCCTCCTCCATGGCTCCTCTGAATTCATACCACATCTGATGAAGCCACTAAATGTAGCTCAACATCTGTACAGCTGACTGTTAGAGTCATTTTGGTGTTGACATTTTTGTGTTGTGGTGGCCATCTTGAATTTGGTTGACTCAAAAAAGTATTGATTGTCCGATATTTGAATCCAATGTTTATTTTCTGAGAGTTTCATTAAAATCAGTTTATTGGTTCATGTATTTTGCTCATGTTACAGACAAATAAACAAAACTGGCCAAACAGATTCACTTTACTTTCAGCAGCGGACCATTAAAGGGATTTAGAGCATAATAGTTTGTCACAATTGTTCTTTCACAATGTTTAATCATAATAAGAATCCCAGCTGGCATTCGACCGACTTTAAACGTTTAAATATGGTTGAAATAGCGTCAGTTTAAGAAAAAACATTCATTCAACATCAAAACAATGTTGAACACCAAACCATTGAAACGGTGTTGTTAACTCACTATGGATTCACCTTTGAAATATAAACCAGTTTTGAGTTGTATGTATTATCAACATTATTTTTCACAAACGTGACTAAAAGATTTTGCTGGAATATGTTAGTTGAAAAATAACCTTGTTCCAACATCCAATCAATGTTGATTAATTAACCGTTGGAAAAGTGTTGACACATGAATAGTGATGCAATGTTGAAACCTCAACTATGAATCTAATGTTGAGTTCTTCAACCCTTTTTATTTTCTCCCGGCATCTTTTCGGAACTTTTTTTTTCTTCTTTTTTTTTTTGTATGGTGAACGGTGTGCGCACTAGATGGCGGTAATACACCGGAAGAATGTAAACTGCCACAAAATCTCACAGAAGAAGAAGAAGAAAGGTGTGCGCATGCGTGATGTGCGCACTAGCGGTAATACACCGGAAGAATGTAAACTGCCACAAAATCTCACAGAAGAAGAAGAAGAAAGGTGTGCGCATGCGTGATGTGGATCGTCCATCTTCTAGGCTTTGCGCGGGCTAGCTGCTACAACAACAGTAAGTAAAGTTTTGTAAATCACATTAGTTAATAAACCCGTGACAAACTTTGAACGATTATTTTGGGGCATACAGTCAACCGCAGAATTTACCAACGGCTTTACTAGCTGTGCCGATATTTTCGAGCTAGCTAGCGGTCCGAGCTAACTAGCTCGGAGCTAACTAGCTCGGACTGCTAGCGTGCGGAGCCAGGCTAGCAGTCCAGTGTTAAAAACAGACAGACACATGCATGTGGCCATGGTAAGACACTTAATCAAATATTCTCATTCATCTCTGTCTTCTTTGCAGAACAGAATGAGGCATGGTGATCTTAAACTGTTCTTCTGCTTCATGTGTAGGCAGATGAGGCCTACCACATCGAGCCTTCTCCTTCCCAACAGAGTTGCCTATCCATGGAGAAAGTTTTAGAAGTGGCCAGGAGGTCAGGGTCCCATGTGAGGAACACGACACTCAGGCCACTTTTTCTCCTTAAAGTCATAAAGAACGTTTCATCCTCCATCTTTAAAAAAATAATAATTTCCACCTTTCTCTTCATTAAACGTTACACGTTTGTGTTTACAGGCAGTCCATCCTGGTTATGGCTTCCTGTCAGAAAACAGAGTTTGCAGAAGCTTGTAAACAGGAAGAATCATCTTCATCGGACCGCCTTCTTCAGCCATCCGAGACATGGGCATCAAGAGGTGACCCACCTTCCTGAAACACATATTTTTGAGTTTTTCTGATGAGGACTGAGCGTCTTTGCAACTGTAGACATTTTTTTCCAAAAGTTATAATGCAAGTTTTTTTTTTCTTGTCTCAGCACATCCAAACACATCATGTCAGCTGCTGGGGTGCCAATCATAGGTGGTTACCATGGAGAGGACCAAACCAACGAGAGGCTGCAGGCAGAGGCTGCAAAGATTGGTTATCCTGTGATGATCAAGGCAGTCCGTGGAGGAGGAGGGAAGGTGAAAGGACGCAGAGAAGAACTGAAATAACTTTGATAGCATAACTTCCACGAGCTTGATTTGAACCTTGCGTGTTTTAGGGAATGCGTATCGCCCGGTCAGACTCGGACTTCATCGAACAGCTGGAGTCAGCGAGACGTGAAGCCAGGAAGTCCTTCAATGATGACGTCATGCTTATTGAGAAGTTCGTAGAGGATCCCAGGTACGCTCAGAGGACTGTTTGATTTGGTCTTTGAAGAACTAGCAAGTTTTCAAATGTCTCGCTGTGTGTTGTTGGCAGACATGTAGAGGTTCAAGTGTTTGGAGACATGCACGGTAACGCCGTCTATCTGTTTGAGAGGGACTGCAGCGTCCAGCGGAGACATCAGAAGATCATAGAGGAAGCTCCAGGGGTGAGTGGAGTTCACAGCTGTTTACATTTAAAACAGATGTCCGTTTGACACGGTTTAATCAAAACAGAGGGTTTATATTCAGCATCTTTGTCACATGAGACATTTTAAATTCAAAGATTCGGACATGAAGTTGAGGTACTTTTTGTGAAGTAATCCTTCCATCGTTGTGTAATTGTGACATTATTTTCTTCTTAATATTTGTTTTTAGTCCCGTGAATTATTTGAGTAAAAACATGATTTATTTATTTATTTTAATTTAAAACACAAAACAATTTCACATATTGTATGAAAACAAAACATACAATGAAAGGTAGCAGAAAGAAGAAGAATCTTATTATACCTGCCCCTTTTTTAAAACAATCAATTGAAAAATCAATTCAAACAATAATCATCTATAAATAACAGAACAAAATTAATAACTCATCCCAATTTTCAATTTCTAGTACATTTCACATTTAACTAATTTATATGTGTTTTTTCAACAATTTAGTTTTGATCATTCTCTTAAACATAAACATTGAATTTGCTTTTTTTTTTTTTTTACATCATTTTCCAAACCATTCCACAATCCAATTCCCTGTATTGAAGTAGATCGTCCCTTTTAATCTGGTTTTGTACTGTGGTTTTACAAAAATCTCTGTTCCCTTAAGATTGTAGCAACTTTGGGATTTAACTGCAGGCAGCTTTTTGTGGTCAGTGAGGCTTCAAAAGCGAAGCATTTTGTTTTGAAGCTTTTTTCATGAATCACAACAGGTTACCAGCACCTTCTTCACCTGAGGTTTAAATTATGTGGATATGTTTTATAGACACTTGTGAACATGTTTATCCTTTACCTTCCTCCATATTTCCACCTGGACTTTCTCAGCCTGGGATAAGCCCTGAGGTTCGGAGGAAACTTGGAGAGGCAGCTGTCAGAGCAGCTAAAGCCGTGAGCTACGTTGGAGCAGGTGAAGACACGCAAAGCTAAACTCCTCCCACCACAGCGACTTATTACACACACCCACTACAAATGTTGTGATCCATTCCTGCAGGTACTGTGGAGTTTATAATGGACGCTCAGCACAACTTCTACTTCATGGAGATGAACACGAGGCTGCAGGTGGAGCATCCCGTCACCGAGATGATCACTGGAACCGACCTGGTGGAGTGGCAGCTCAGGGTGAGACGGAGAGCTGAAAACTCTCTGGAAACCATAACTTATACTAAAAGTTTAGTTTATTTTGTAATAAAAATCTCTTCCAGGTGGCAGCAGGGGAGCCCCTGCCCCTCCAGGACGACATAACCCTGAGGGGCCACTCGTTTGAGGCTCGTATCTACGCTGAGGACCCAAACAACGACTTCCTTCCGGGAGCGGGGCCTCTGCTGCATCTGTCCACGCCTTCAGCAGACCAACACACACGCATAGAGACCGGGGTCAGAGAAGGTACGTGTACCCCCATTTGAGAAACAGTGCCTAACAGAGCAGACAAAAACATTAAACTCCAGCTCTTTTTTTTTCAACCACCTCATTTAGCAGACAACAGTCCAGTGTTAGTGTTAATGTTTTTGTCTGCTCTGTTAGGCCACTAAGCCTAAAATGTCTCAGAAATATGTTTAACATTAAACGATAAAACTTAATTATCCCCTATACTGCCTACTCCTCCACAAACGACAAATGCTCATTTTGGTATGTATTTGTGTGAGACCCGTTTTGTCTTTGAGTATCAAATATTTTTAAGTTTAGTATTCCACTGTATCTCAAATGGGGGTACACGTACCCCTTGGGGTACTTGGAAACCTTGTGTAAAGTAATTTACATTTTTGACATATTAACACTTATGTTTAAACCCTCTAAAATGCAGAAAGAACCCCGATGGACATCCCCTCAAGCACTCAATCTCAAATCTTGGGATGCAATGGTAGCAGGAGTCCCTCTGAGTCTCTTTCTAATGATCAAAGGTATTTAATTTAAATATGATCAAAATTAGAGATGTAACAATTCATCTAACTCACGATGCGATGTGTACCAATTTTGCTGTTGCATGCTTTAAACAGATCAGTCAGACCTGGCCAAGACAGTCCCTTTCTCAGAGGCGGCGTTGGAGGTCGAGGTCTTCCTCTCGTGGACAAAGGTAAATTGTGGTCAAAAGTATAATATTGACAGTATAAATGCAGCACGTTGCTTAGTCTGAACAACTTTTACTGACTGTCACATGTTCATTTTTCTTTTTTCGCCCCAGTTAAGCTAAAAATTGTGGTGCAAAATTATCATTCCCACTGCTTAAAATTATACCACCATTTACAATAGCTGCTGTAGAAATGTTCTTCTTTTGTGTTTATTTTTTAAACAGATCAGTCAGCCTTGGCCAAGACAGGCAGTCCGTTTCCTGGGTATGAGACGCGTCCTGGCTACAGGTTCACCAAAGACACCCTGGGGGTCCTCGAGCAAGTGTACCCAGGCTGAGTGCCCACATCCTGGCTACAGGTTCACCAAAGACACCCTGGGGGTCCAGTAGCAGCTGTACCCAGGCTGAGTGCCCACATCTTCTTTATCTTTTTGATTTTACAGGAAATCTGTATATAAATATTTAAAATTGATTTAAGTGCTTTAAAAGCAGAAATGGACAAGAATTCCTTTCAGTGTTGCCCAATGTTTGGGCCATTTTTTTTATTATTATTGTCTAAGACAATAAAGCAGTTTTCTAAATTTCTGGTCTCTGTTGGATTCTTCCTAGCTGACTGTGTTGTAAACATGTAATGTAGATTAAATTATTTTTCAGACATTTTTGTGATTGCTATGTTCATAGTGAAAATAGACAAGTCCAATTAGGGTGGCACTGTTATATGATGAGATCACATCAGCACCTCAATACTTGAAACAGTGATCAAAATGTATTTTTGTGTCAAACTGTTAAAATGCAGGACTTAATATGTTGAGAAATCTGACGTTGAAATGGCGTTGCTACCTCAACGTTGATTAGATTTGCAAAATCTAAACCAAAATCAATATTGAATAAACGTTGGCAAATTCACCTATGTTGAGAAATCTGACGTTGAAATGATGTTGCTACTTCAACGTTGAGAATCTGACGTAGAAATGATGTTGCTACTTCAACGTTGATTAGATTTGCAAAATCAACACAAAATTCAACGGTTATCCAACACGACCGTCTGATGTTGATTCAACGGTGACTAGACGTCAAAATGCCAGCTGGGATATTAAACATTTTCAGCTATTGTGCAGCAACGGTTACTCTGCAGGATACATAAACTACTTAAATGTCATTTCCTGTGAAAATGCAGTGTGAATCCTTGTCGCTGAAGGATTTTAGCTAAAAACTGCTGAAGAATCCTAAACCAGGTTAAAATATTTAATCACTAACCTGTTGATGTGAGCTGAATTTGAACAGCTGATACTTTCTGAAAGCAGAAAAACTGTGTAGAAAAGCTGAATGAACCAGAAAAGTAGCAGCAATGAGCAGAATAAGTTATAGAGAATAAGGCAGAGAGAGCCAGAAATTATTACCCAAAAAAATCTGAAATTTGCAAAAATTACCGTAAAAATTAACAGAAAAAAAAAACAAAATAAGCAACAAAAAAATCATAAAAGTAGCTAAAAAGGCTAAAACAAAGAGTTTAAATTTGCAGAAACAAGTTTAAATTAGCTTAAAAAGTTGAAATAATTTTTAAGAATCAAAAGGTGAAACAGCAACCAAATAATAGTAGTAAAAAGGCTCAAATTAACAACAACAACAACAACAACAACAACAACAACAACAACAAAAAGTAGCTGAAAAGGCTGAATTCAGCAGAAAGATGCTGAAATTAGAATAAAAAGCCAAAATTTGAAGAAATAAGTTGAAAGGAGCAGAAAAAATATGAACGAAGCTAAAAGGAGCTGAAAGGAGCCGAAGCAGAACAACAGCTGAAATGAACACAACACCTAAGCTAAATATTTCAAAAGGTTAAAATTGCACAAATACCAAAAGTGAGAGCCTGCATGTTTTTGATGGTGTAATTATGTTTGCATCAACAGAGTGCAAGGTTTGGTTTTTAGAATAAAATCGGTGAAGTTGTGAGTCATCGGGTGGGTTCACATCGTCCCACACAGCCTCATGACTCCACAAAGTGTTCGCTCAACTAACTTTAATTAAAAACACCAATCTGGAGTTTCAGTAGGAACTCAAGGCTCTGAGTTTACTTCTCCACCCTTCACAGCGTTTTATTCTCGCCTGCTGCAGAGGCCCAAAATGTGTGTGTTTGTCAGTAGCTTTAGCAAAATATCTCGTGAGCCACTGAAGCGCTCAGGAAATAATCAACTGATTAACTTTTATATCCAGCACAATTCAAGAAAGCCACCACAGCTAACCGAACAGAGAAAACAATTTCAATTTCTGCCTACTACTACAATTACTTTTCCAAAAGGGACATATTTAATACTTTTTTACCCGTTTCCTCTCGTACTGCTGTGTTCAGTCTTCTTTTGATTTCATTTCTCACTTCCCGCCGGCACTCAGTCAGAACTCGGTTGTAAACAATGCTTCTTCTTGATGAGTTTAATGGAGGTTGGCAAAAAACTATAGGTGTGCATTACCGCCACCAACTGGTAAGGAGTGTGGACTACATCACTACCGGTACATTGTGCTGCATTCAAAGTTGTCGGAAAAAAGAGTTTCGCATTTGTAATGTACAGCTGGGGTGGCAAGGCTCTCTGTTGGGATGGCAACTGCCACTCCATGCCACCCCAGTAGATCCGCCCCTGCACTGTGGAACATCCTAAATTTTTCTAACAGTCAAACTAAGACATTGTACCATATTTAGGGAATTAGGGGTAATTTATTTTATTTTATGACAGTAATTTATTTTATTTTATGACAGTAACACATCTAAACATTGAAACAGAATCAACAAAGAGTGCAAGAAAGTGGTACAAAAAAAAACAGTTGGAGGGGCATTGTGAAACTAATCCGGGTAGAATTCCTCAGAAGAGTCAGAAAGTCTTATGGGGAAAAAAAAGCATCCATACATTTGTTGGTGTTATCATTTATTTATGTTTTTTTGGTGTTGCCAGTGAACAAGATGTTCCTTCACAAAGCCTAAAAATATTTACATTTTTTTTTTACAGATTTTTTTTCAATGCTCCAACATCTGCCTGTAATTTTACTACCCTCTAGTGTTCCTGAGTGGGAACTGACCAAACTGAAATATTTAGAATGGATTATTTGATTCTGAATTCATCATATAAAAGTATGCGTTCCTTTCAGGAAAATTTTTAACCTCTACCTTTTTAAAAAGAGGTAAAAATATAGAGGTTAAAAAAGCATTTTGTGAAAAGGGAGTATTGTTCTCTTAAGGTCGAGGGTGAGGTTCTGCCTCAGTGTAGGAGCTCAAATATTTCAGGGTTTTGTTCATGAGTGAGGTTGAAATGGAGCGTGAGATTGACAGACGGATTGGTGCAGTATCTGCAGTATTGCAGACTCTGTACCGATCCGTTGTGGTGACTGAGGATGCTGAAATTGCCAATACAGTAATTGGCATCCTGCCTTATCAACATACAAGGAAGATGGCTATAGCTAATTTGGACCTCGGCAAGCTGCTGGCTAGAAGGTCTGGTTCATGCTGGAGGACTCAAAATCAACTGATTTACGAGTGAAACCGTAAGTTGGAAGTGATTTGAATTGTATGCCACCTGTGGCTTTGGGACTCGTCAGCATGAAAAAAAACTATTTTGAAGAGGCTCGTAAGCACGGACCAGTGGAATGCACTCAAATATTTTCTTTCTTTCATTTCTTTAATCTGGACATTTCTGACATTGAAAGTTATCAGTAAAGACTCAAGGCTGACAGAAAAATAGTCTGTCTGAATAAATCAATAATTGTGGTTATCTGAATCTCTCCCCAGCTGGCCTTGGAACAGGCTGACATCAATTTGTAAACAAGGGAAAAGCTTCATCTATCGCAACCCCCCTCCCTCCCCCACCTCTTCTGTGGAATCTTATTAGAACTGTGCCGGCTGACCACCATCTTATCAGGACAATGGATTATCTAAGTCTTCATGGACCTCCTAATTTATAAATGCACATGTACGTGTTTATAAATGTGCTTTTGGCTGGCAGAGTTATTTTAATGTTTTAAATCTTGCCTTATAAGGACAAGGTGTGAAGAGATCTTTTGTGTAATGCCACTACCTGTCTCCTCGTGGCTTTGTACCTTTTTCTATCTAAAAATATTATTCTGAATAAGAACAAGAGGGCCATGCTTTATAGCATCAGTTTTGTGCACTCTGTCCATCTTTTGGACGACTGTACGTACTGTACATGTTCTCGCTGTATCTCAGTGCAATGATACTAAAGCTGATTCTGATTTTGATACCAGAGGAGTGACAACGCACAGACTAAATACAGATGCTAGTGAGACTGAGTGGGAAACACCTGGTGTGATCGGAACGCAGGACATAAGCAGAAACACAAGGAAGAGAAAAACAGGAGGTGGAGAAAACACAAGGACAGGTGTACAAAAACACGAATTAGAAAAATGGCAAAAGAAATGGAATGAAGACAAGAAAGAAAGAAGATTATATCGGATCCAAAAATCAGTAACAATAACAAATTTGAGAGAAAGTAACTGAAGAAAAGAGGTGATAATTATGAGATTAAGGGTAGGACACACACTACTTAATGACACAATGTTTATGATGGGGAAAAGGAACAATAGTGGATGTGAGGAATGTGGGGAGACAGAAAGTGTTGACCATGTTTTGATGAGGAAAGGGAGAGATTGAAAAGAAAAGTTAAAGAGGCCAAGAGAGTTTGGAGTATAGGAGGAATTTTAGGAATTGAAGGGGATAAGGATAAGATAAAGGATGTCAGAAAAGCATTGTTTAAGTACTTACAAAATATTAATATTTTAAGCAGAATTTAGGGAAAGAGGCCATGAGTTGCACACTCTTGCTCAGTAGATGGCGGTATGCACCTGAAAGCTGATTGCAACCCGCCAATAAAATAAAAGAAGAAGAACACAAGGACAGGTTTTCGACGTGTGCCAGATCAAACTGAGTGGAGTGATATCAAGAGTGCCAGTAGATATAAGTACAGAGGAAATCAAACAAGAGATTAAAGGAGGGAATGTGACGGATGTAATCAGGATTAAGACGAAAAAAGGGGGAGTTGTTTCAGATACCATGTCGGTTATTTTGCAATTTGAAACATCTGTGCCTGACTGTGTGCAATTGGGTTACATCAACTTTAGAGTCAGAGAATATATTCCCAACCAGATGCTACGTGTGTCAAAGAATGGGGCACGTGGCAAGAGAGTGCAATGGTACACTCAGGTGTGCTAGGTGTGACGGTCCCCATGAATATGGCAAGTGTGATAAAAACTCAAAAGTTCAGTGTTGCAATAGCGGGGCGGCCGTGGCGTAGTGGTAATGGCAGTCGTCCCCCGATCGGAAGGCTGGCAGTTCGAATCCCGGTTCCCCACACCATGTGTCGTTGTGTCCTTGGGCAAGACACTTAACCCCGAGTTGCTCCCGGTAGGACTGGAAAGCACCTTGCATGGTAGTCTGCCACTACCGGTGTATGAATGTGTGTAGCATTCAATGTGTGTAGCACTTTGAGATTTTCACTAATGAAAAGTGCGTTATAAATTGAATTCATTATTATTATTATTANAGATAACAAGAACAAGGAACAAAAAAGAAGAAGAAATTAACTATGCCGGGGGGTGGGGGTGGGGGGGGGAGTGCCAGGTTTCTACAAAGTACATTTTAAAAAAATTATACATTAAATATATTCAAGGAGCTACAGCATTCAAACGTGTTTATAGCTTTTTTGTTGTTACTCTTAGAAATGGTGTATAAATATAATTCTACTTCTTTAATTAAACCTGGAAAAAAAAGGCGAAGATGATGAAAATTTACATTTGTGAATATGGTATTTGCCAAATATAATTAAATTAATTGCTAGTTTTTTTTTTTTGGAATTAATATTCTTTTCATGAAAGCCAAAAATAATGTGTTCATATCTTAATGAAAAATTTGAATCAATATTACAAATGATAAAATTATTACAATGCTTCCAAAATGTCTTTATGATATAACAATTCCAGAATAAATGACTGATTGTTTCAGAGTGCTCTTTGCAAAATTTACATTTGGGGTCAATAGGCTATATGCCACGGGTAGTGGTGACGTACTTCCGTTAAAATGTGGGCCGTACGCTGCACTTCCGGTTCTGGTCGACAGCAGTTGTTTTTAGCGGTAGCTTCTAGAACCAGACCATGTAAAAGTCTCCTAAAAGACTAAAAAGACTATTAAAGTTTTAATATATTTCTTCATGAATTGATTAGTAACTGCTGCTTCCTTCTGGACAGTATGTGCAGTAACAACAATTGTCCACACGGGGGCAGCAGACTGCTGCTTCCTTCTGGACAGTTTGTGCAGTAACAACAATTGTCCACACGGGGGCAGCAGACTGCTGCTTCCTTCTGGACAGTTTGTGCAGTAACAACAATTGTCCACACGGGGGCAGCAGACTGCTGCTTCCTTCTGGACAGTTTGTGCAGTAATAAGAATTGTCCACACGGGGGCAGCAGACTGCTGCTTCCTTCTGGACAGTATGTGCAGTAACAACAATTGTCCACACGGGGGCAGCAGACTGCTGCTTCCTTTTTTAAATTTTATTTTAAGAACTTTATTTAAGCAAAACAAGTATACATCAAAACAAGAGAATGAAGTATACAACACAATATAACAACCACACAAACAAACAGCCAGGGGTGATAACTAGATAAGAACATGCAAAGATGTACAAATTGAAATTGTCCTTAGAGCCTTTTCATTTGTAGAGTCTGTTATTGATTTGATATACAGTTCCATTTCTTTAACAAAAACAGAGAATTTAGCAAAGAGGATTAACAGGTTTATAATAAAGAAACGTTTAGTATCCTTTCTATGGAATTTATAGAAACAAAATAAAACATTTTCCCAGCATAATGAAAAATTCTTAATAAACCTACTAAACTCAGACCAGAACCTATGTGCAAAGGGACAGAGCCAAAAGAGATGTGTCACAGTTTCTGGATGGCCCTCACAGAAGCTGCAACTAGTGTTTATGTCTCTTTTAAATTTAACCATATAGTGCTTAGCAGGGTAAATTTTATGGAGAATTTTAAATGACACTTCTTTCACCTTGTTTACAATTAAATATTTATGGGGGATCATCCAAACTGTTTTCCAATGAATATCAGGGACATAACGGCTCCAGTAAATTGTTAAAGATGGACGAGAAACAGTCATTTCTTGGAACAACCTGCGTATTCCCTTATTGCTCTTCCCAGTCTCCTGTGAAAAACAGGGACAGTGAGTGGAACAGACAGAGTATCATTTGTGTTTTTAAACAACATTAAGGTGCCCAAAGGTATAGCATTAACCACCATGGAGAATTCCTGGAGACTAACTGGAAAATTATATATTGAGCAGAATTCATTGTAATTGATTAATTGACCTTCCTTATTAACCAGCTGAGCCACCCGTAGGATCCCATTTTGAACCCAAGTTTCAAGATATAGTGATTTATTTTTAAATAAAATATCTCTGTTGTTCCAGATGAGGTATTTGTGAGGTGAGAAGTTATGTTTATATATGAGCATCCACGCCAAGAGCACCTGCTTATGGAAAGATGAAAGTTTTACAGGAAGTTTCTCAACATTGTAGTTACAATTTAAAATGAGGTTAAAGCCACCACAGCACGAGAAAACGTAATTTTGTATAAGGTTCCAGATAGAAGTTGGATTTTTAAGGAAGTGTTTAGCCCATTTAATTTTGAATGTCAAAGTCAAAGTCAACTTTATTGTCAGATCTGCAATATGTACTGTACAGGACATACACAGGACCGAAATTGCGTTTCTCTCAGTCCCTCGGTGCAACAGTAAACATCTAAACATTGAAACACTGAAACATATAATAATAGACATAAGCATAAAATAGTAAAACTAACACTGTCCTGAGTTTTTTGCATAGTGGTATAAGAGTATGAAAATTTACACCAACTCTAAAACTAAAACATTAACATAATACTGTACTGTCCTGAGTTTTTGCATACTAGTATAAAAAAAGAGTATAAAAAGTATAACTAAAATAAACTAAAGGTTTCTAGCATTGACATTTGCCAAGTGGCAAAGCAGCGTATGAGTTAATGTACACAGTATATGTATGAGGTAGTAGTTGATGTTGTTATAGAGGCAAAAAGTGGCATATGCAGTAAGGCACATTGGGCATCCCTAAGTAAGACCGTTCAGAGCACACTGTATATGTATCAGCAGTGGTGTAGATATTAGAGTAGTGTAAATGTAAACAGTAGTAATTACATGTAAGCAGTAGTAAAAAAAGTAAACAGTATTAATAAATGTAAACAGAGAATGTAAACAGTATTATGATTATAGGCAGTGATGTAATACAAACATTAGTGCAAGTATGAGAAGTAGTGCAAACTGTATGAGCACATGACCGAGAGTTTAGTGAATAACCCGTTTGATGACACAGAGTCCAGTGTTAAAATCTTTGTGTTTTGTGGTAATGTGTGAGAAAGTTTTAGTGTTAAGGCAGTTCAAATGGGAGGGGGGGCAGAGCAGGCAGAGTGTTTAGCATCCTGACTGCCTGATGAACAGAGCTGTCTCTCAGTCTGCTGGTTCGAGCCTGGAGACTCCTCAGTCTCCTTCCTGATGGCAGCAGTCTGAAGCAGCTGTGTAGTGGGTGTGTGGGATCACCTGCCATGCAGTGGGCTTTCCGAGTGAGGCGTTTGCTGTGTAAGTCCTGCAGTGAGGGCAAGGAGGTGCCCACGATCTTCTCAGCTGCTCTCACAATGCGCTGGAGGCTCTTGCGGCAGGATGCAGTACATGCACCAAACCACACAGTGATGCAGCTGGTCAGGACACTTTCTATGGCACCTCTGTAGAAGGTGCATGTGTTATTTAAAGTAGAGAAATCCAGACAGTTAAGTCCACCTGATTCATAATTATTCATAATAACAGTTTTTTTGATATAGTGTGTACGATTTTTCCATATAAAATTAAAAATCATACGATCAATATCTTTACAGATTTTGTTGTCTAAATATAAGGGGAGAGCGGCATATGTCAATCGGGATAATCCTTCAGCTTTGGTAATCACACTCTACCTTTTAGAGATAAGTCCCTCTAAAGCCACTGGTTAAATTTATTTTTGGTTTTCTGCATAATTGGTGTAAAATTAGAGGAGCATCTTAATTTTTGGTCTTTAGAGATCAAAATTCCTAAATAAGTAACTTCTTGTTTAACAGGAATATTGCAAATAACATTAGCAGACAATACTTGCTAGCAATTCACATTTTTTTTAAATTTAAAAATAAGCCGGAGGCCTTGGAAAAGGTATTAATCACCTCTAAGGCAAGAGGGATCTGGTTTGCATTTCTTAAAAATAATGTGGTGTCATCAGCCAGCTGGCTGATTATGAGCTCTTTATTAGCTATGCTGATTCCTTGTACAGAACTATTGGAGACATGAGTTGTAAGGATTTGAGTGCAAAGTAAGAATAAATATGGAGAGATGGGGCATCCTTGGCGAATTCCACGTTTTAGGTCAAATCTAGGGGTTGTGCCGTTTGGCAATTTAATAGCACTATTACAATTGGAGTATAATGTTTTGACAGCGTTACAAAAAAAAGGGCCAAAACCAAATTTTTCTAAAGATTGAAAAATGAATTGATGTTCGATTGTGTCAAAAGCCTTATAAAAATCCAGAAAAAGAATAAAACTATCATCGGGCACCAAATATGAATAATCAAGTAAGTCTAGAACTAGTCTGATGTTGTTAGAGATGTGTCTGTTTCTCATAAAGCCTGACTGTGTCTCGTCAATAACAGTGTCCAAAACCTTTTTAATTCTGTTAGCTAGTATTGAAGCCATAATCTTATAATCATTATTGAGTAGACATATAGGTCTCCAATTATCAATAAAGAGTGGGTCTTTGTTTGGTTTTGGAATGAGTGTTATTAGGCCTTGAGTCAGGGTAGGAGGGAGACTGTTGTTCTCTATACTTTCTAGAAATACCTGTAAAAGAAATGGAGCCATATGATTAGAGAATGATTGATAAAATTCAGCAGATAAACCATCTGTGCCAGGGGATTTATTGGCCTTCAGTGCATTGATGCCTTTAGAAATTTCCTCCACTGTAAATGGGTTGTCACAGTAGTCACCATCCTCTACGTCAATAGTTTTTAAATTTTTAATATTGTTAAGAAATGATACTGATATATTTTTATTATATTTTGAGCTGTATAAATTAGAGTAAAATTTGGCACAAAAAGTTGCAATTTCCTTAGGATTGTTGGAGGTAATGTCATTGATATTTAGTTGGTAAATAGAGTTTATTTTTGATCTGTATTTTTCTAGCCTAAAAAAGTAAGCAGAGTTTTGTTCTCCTTCCTCCAGCCATCGTTTCCTGGATCTGATGAAGGCGCCTTCAGCCTTGTGTTTATATAAGGCATCCAGTTTGTTTTGATGTTCTATTAAATTTAATTTATCTTCCTCCGAAACGTCTTCTGGGGATTTTAGGTAATAGGAGGTGATTTTGCTTATGACTTCTTCCTCTTCAGCTTTCTTCAATTTAGAAATCTGACTTCCATATCGTCTTAAGAATTTGCCAATTTCAAATTTGAGAAGTTCCCAATTGCTGCAGAAAGACCCTTCCTTGTTAGCCTTAGTCCAATAAAATATAATTAATTTATTAATATGAGCTTTAACTATTTCATGCTTTAGCAATGAGTTATTTAGTTTCCAGTAAGCACATTTGTAAGGTGTATTATCAGGAGTATAAATTTGGATGTTAATTTGAATAGCTCTATGATCAGTAAGAGGGGTGGCAAGAATGTTAACAGCAATGTTGTCTTTATTAATACATTTGGAAATAAGCCAAAAATCAATACGGGATTGTCTGGACCCTGTTTTATTGCTCCATGTAAACATTTTGTCATCTGGGAATTTTTCTCTCCATATATCTATAACATTGAATTTCTCCATAAATTTTTTTAAAGTGGCACTGTATGAGGTCTGTCGCTTAGGCGGCCATCTGTCTTTCGTATTGTCTAAGGTAATGTTGAAGTCCCCGCCAATTAAAATAATTGAGTTTGGGTATTTGGAGAGCCAAAAGGTAATTCTGTCTTCTAAAGATTCCAATAGTTTGTCGTTTTCTGGTTTATTATTATAACCATATATATTAACTACAATAAAGGTATTGTTAAAGCATTCAATTTACTGAGCAGATGTAGTGCCCGGGTGTCACGATCAGTATGTAATATAGTTCCAGAAAAATTATTTTTAAGTGTGGCGACACCAGCTGAACGCTCAGTTCCGTGAGATAACCACGTTTCATTTCCCCATTGTGATTTCCAAAAATTACCATCAGTAGATGTAGAATGACTCTCTTGAAAGAAACAAAAATCAGTTTTAAGTTGTTTGGCAAATAAGAATAATGCTTTGCGTTTACCTGTTTGTCTTAACCCCCTGGCGTTGAGAGATACTAATGAAACAGACAAAGTTACTTGAAAAGAACAACAACAAACAAAGAACAAGAACTAAACTTTTAAAGGTAAGGGTGTGTTTGCAAAGAAAGGGGACCGAGAGCTGCACACTTTAAGTAGTAAAGCAGTAAGTAGCCTGACTAAATAATTACAATAAAAAAGAAACAAAGGAAAAATAACACTTTGCTATCTATTTTGGTTTAACTGTAGTATTTTAAATTCTTACAACAAGAACAAGGTAAGTCTTCAAAACTAAATTATCTGTTGACTACAGGTGGATATAAATGGTTGAAAAGGAACTAAAAGTGAAAGCAGAGTGTAGTTCAGACACAACGTGTAAATGAATAGGCGAAATGATCATTTTTACGGATTAGATGAAGGGGGGAAGACTTCTGTTCCGCTGATAAAGCCACGACCTCCAACGAAGTAAGCTGGTTTGCCTTCCTTGCGGGCTTTGTCTATCATGGGCCACAGTTTATTGCGTCGTTCTCTGTCATCCTTGGACAGGTCCTCAGTGAATCTCAGATGGTTGTCCCTCAGGTACGAAGATGTTTTGGCTGCTTTCCATGTAGCATCTCGGAGGAATCTGGAGGTGAATTGAATGATGATCCCTCTGGGTTTGGTGTCTCCTGGTCGTTTGGCTCCAAGTCGGTGCACGGTGTCGATGACATCAGCCAACTTGTGTTTATGTTCTGGTAGAACTGACTGGAAGATTTCTATCACTTTTCTTCTTATGTCTTCTCTCTCTGTTTCTTTAGCTCCTTGTAGTTTGAGATTCCACCTCCTGGAATATCTTTCCAACTCAGCAAGCCTCTGCTGGCAGTTGTCTACCCGACCTTCCTCTCTTGTTACTTTTTTTTCCAGGACATTCACTTTCTTCTTCACATCATTCACTTCAGCGCATACGAAGTCAATAGTCTTTTTGAGACCCTCAATCTTTAGCGTATTCTCCTTCACCATGCTCTCTAGGTTGTCAGACCTGGTGTTTATTAGCGCAGACAGGCTGGCTATTATCTCATTTGTAGCAGATGGGTCTGGGTTGCTGCGTTCATACATCACCTTCTTCGGGGCTGGCGATTTCAGAGGAGTGACAGGTAGTGCAGGAAAGTCGTCAATTTCTTCTTCATTCACTGTCAGAGTTAAGGAAGCAGCTGCGTAGTTGTGGCAGTTGTTAAATAACACGTTGCCGATTGTAGCATTAGCCTCGTTAGCCACGTTAGCCGTCTCAGACGCAAGCATGGACTTCGACGTTTCTAGTCCTCTCTTCGCTCCTTTATGGTTCGGCATTCTGTTGTAACTGTTGTGTCTATTATCTTTTAATTAATTATTAGTGCTGGTGTTCATATAGACAGGGTTTTACCGCGTTATATGAGTTTTTTGTGCAGATCTCGGTAGAGAGCGTCTACTCACTCCGCCATCTTGGCTAGCCCCTCTTCTTCTTGACTTCCTGTCCTCTTTGTTTCTACTTCATGTTCCTCTCTGTTTCTACTTCCTGTCCTCTCTGTTTCTACTTCCTGTCCTCTAAGCTTCTACTTCCTGTCCTCTAAACTTCTACTTCCTGTCCTGTCTGCTTCTACTTCCTGTCCTCTTTGTTTCTACTTCCTGTTCCTCTTTGTTTCTACTTCTCGTCCTCTCTGTTTCCACTTCCAGTCCCCTATTTTTCTACTTCCTGTCCTCTGTTTCTACTTCCTGTTCCTCTCAAACCCAGCCGGTCGAAGCAGATGTCCGCTCACCCTGAGCCTGGTACTGCTGGAGGTTTATTCCTGTTAAAAGGAGTTTTTTCTTCCCACTGTCTCCTTTGGGCTTGCTCAGGATGAGAGACTGTGACGAAGTGAAGACTCTTGTATTTTAGATCAATAACGTTACTACTTTAGATCAATAACGTTACTACTTTAAATAAATAATGTTACTACTTTAGATAAATAATGTTACTACTTTAGATAAATAATGTTACTACTTGAATTTTTCTGTTTTCAGCTCGTGTGACGTCTCACCGTTCACGAAGGCCGGGGATTTACTGGCGTGCGTGAGCACAAAGTCGTCCTGAGCGTAACGAAACTTCTCCGCGCCGCACGCCATGAACACGTCGTCATCACCGAAGAAGTCCTGCAGACAGGTCAGCTGCACACACACACACACACACACATGAACACACACACATGAACACACACACACATGAACACACACACACACACACACACACAGTGTTTGAGTGTGCAGCCAGCAGCAGATGTGACTGTGTTTGCAGAGCAGACAGAAACAAACAGGACGTGCTGTCAAAGAACTGTCTGAGGATTAGAGACAAATTGTTCATCATCGTGTCCCAGATTTATTCAGACAGGAGGAGGAGGAGGAGGAGGAGGAGGAGGAGAGGAACAGAGTAATTAAACACAGAGAGGTTTACAGTAAAATCACATCAAACAAAAGTCACATCTTCTCAAAAATACTACGTGTGATTTTAAAACTCTCCTGAGTACTGTAAATAATCCACAGTACACCAGATTACCTGGTAATTTATATAATCTGTAATAATAATAATTATAATACTGTTAATAATTGAGTTGCTTTATATTATTTTTAATGTTTTTATTTTAGTTGTTTCTTTTGCATTCTCGGTCTCACCTCTTCATTTCTCCTCAGTTAGTTTCTGCTCCTGCCCCGCCCACTCTCACCTGTCTCCAGGTGTCTTCAGTCCTTTTCTGTAACCTTTTGTCAGCCCTTTTTGTTTTGTTAATAAAGTTGTTTTTTTTTTTAGCTCCTCCTGGGTGCTACCTGTTCAGCTGAACTCCAGCTGTCATGGTAAAGTTTATTTTATGTTTTATCTACAGAGTCTGACATTTTCTCATAGTTTTAACTTTCTGGTCTGCTCCAGTTTACTTTTATTCAGATTTGATCTGTTAGTTCACGATCCGGACCAGAACTCCCAGTGAGAGGAGAGGATTTATCTGCGCGGGACCTTCTGGGCCCAGTAAAAGAAAAATAAATAAACTTTTAATGTGAAACTGAATTAAAAAGGAAACCCAGAGCAGCTGCTGAGGAATTTTAATGTCGTCCTGTTGCTATGGCAACAAACTCCTCCCCTCAAAGGATCCCGGAACTGGACCGAACATTCCTCGTGCGTCCCTCCGTGGCAACCGGGAGGCACTGGATGAGTGGTTGCCATGGTAACAGCACACCGCAGAGTCAGGGGTTCTGAAAGGCCGAGAGGATAAAAGCCCTCGTTTTGGCTCGCTGACTTCAAAATAAAAGCTGCAATAAGTTAATAAACGTAACATTTTCAGACTAACGCAAAAATAACAGAACAAGAAAAAGAGTTTGTTGTTTGCTCTGCTTCCTGGAATATCTTACACAAAGATCTGAAGCTCTCGAACTTGACTTCTCTAAATGGTTTTCAGAATCTGTTGGAATCCTGGCAAAAACCAATGCAGATTTGTTCCTGTCTTTGATTTTATACATATACCTTATAATGTTTTGCTAGTTTTTTGATACTTTGTTAAAAAAAAATATATATATATATATATATATTTTTTTTTTCTCTCTTTTGTTTTCTATTGTTTATTGTTTGTTTGTTTATTGTTTATTGTTTAAGGAAATTCTACCATTGCTGTTCATTGTTCTTTAGTTTTAGCAGGTCGCTTTCGTAAATGAGCCCATGAGGTTCAAAAGATTTACCTGACTAAATAAAGGTTGAATGAATGAATGAATGCTCTTCGCAAAAACAATTAGGAATAAAAGAATAAAAGCTCACGCAAATTAAAGGTTTAGGTTGAGATAACAGTTAATTTGAAGGTTGAGTTAAAAATATATATTTTTTTTAATTTAACGTCCAACGATTACAAAATAAAAAAAAATTAAATTACGGTAGTAAAAAAAATTATGCTCCAAAGTTACTCACTTTTCCTAAATTTTGACTTACCTGACAAAATGCTGATAATGTGCTTTTACAGAAATATTTTCATGAGCTTAACGTGTGTCCTTGGGTGTCCTGAAAGGCACTTTTAAATAAAATGATTATTATTATTATTATTATTATATGAAAATTCAACGTACAGGTAGTCCCCGACTTACGAACGAGTTCCATTCCTACGTCCGTTCGTAACGCGAAAATCGACGTAAGGCGAAAAACACATACACACTGGCCGCCCCATATACACGTACATGTACGGTACTGTACAGTTACCAAGCACTTAGCCTATCCTAACACAGTACCCTACATAATTATCAAAAAACACTTACAGTACATTTGCAGCCATAATGAAGGGAAAAAAAAGAGTTAATTTCTTACTGGTAGCTGTGGATTCTTCCTCCGTCTGTTAGCATGTTAGCTCGTTGCACGTCTGAGCTCTGCAGCTTCCTGCTGATTCACGCGGTCCAAACTGTTTACAGTAAGGCCTGTTAGCATGTTAGCTCCATACGTTTGGAGCCATAACAAAGGGGAAAAAGAGTTAATAACTTAATGGGAGCTGGTGAAGCCGTTCCTCCGCGTTTTAGCATGTTAGCTTGGGGTCCCACCAACATCCGAGGCCGAGAGGCCGTTCCTCCGCCTGAGACGTCCACAGAGTTCACTGAGCATTTCCAGCTCATGTATCCGAGCGAGGCAACCTCTGATCGGACACACGGTCCGTCCAAAGCCGGCTGTCGAGGCCGGAGCTAACCAAAGCTAACCGAAAACTGCCGGAAACTGCGTGAATCGGCTTCTAAATAATAATAATAATAATAATAATAATAATAATAATAATAATAATAATAATAATACTTTATTTATAAAGCCATTTAAAACAACCACAGCTGCAACAAAGTGCTGTACACATGAAATCACGAACATTTAAACACATAAAATAAGATTTTTCAACAACAAAAAATTTTTTATAATGAGATGCGTGACGTAACCCAGAAACGTCGTAAGTCGAGGCCGCCGTAAGTAGAGGACTACCTGTAAATGAAAACTATTTTAAAACTTCCAACATGGTTGCATTCGTGAATGCTTTTATTTTGAAGGCAGCCAAAGCAGCTTTTGCTTGTATTTTCCTCACAGCCGAAGCAGCGGTTGTGTGTCTGCAGCTTTAACGTGTGTGTGAGCGCAGCTGAGATGTTTGTACATAAATGTGAGCTGCGTTCACAACAACAAACGTCCTGCGGTCTTTCTGCTGCTTCTCTTCAGCTCGCTGCCGTCAGCATCCTCAGCCTGCACGCTTCAACGCGTACGCACGAGGTGAAAAGAAGCCGAGGCCGTCAGGGTGAGATAAGTTTTAATCCTCGACCCGAAACGAGCTCAGAGCAGCGTTTCAGAGTATTTAATGGCTTTCTTTCAGCTGACGGCAGCTTCCAGCACCAAACTCCACAAGACGAGTCCAAACACACTTTAAATTAAAATAACTCCAAATTAAAGTCTGCTCAAACGTCTCCAGGATAAAAAGTTCAAGTGAATTAAACAACATGTTCACGCAGATGTGTCGGTAGCTGTTCAGCGTTTTACAGAAACTAAAACAATGAGTATATGTCATAACTAGAGACAGGACCAGAACCTGGAAGTTGAAGCCACAAAGGTCGAGCACCTCCCTCCTAGATAAGATGCAGTCTGGTGTTTAAGCCCCGCCTCTCCATATAATCAAATGAGACCCTTTCATGAGTAATAAAAAATAAAAGTACACTTCAAGTCCTTAGGAGGTTGGTTTTGGTTTTCCTAACGTGGCTCCTACCGTTCAGCTGCACATTTAAATGTTATTTTATTAAACGTTTAGTTTTTTAGGACTGTGATTGACAGTGGGCGTGCTCCTTTTATATCAGCCGGGCGATGACCTGGGGAGACGGGAGACGTGAAGGAAGGGGAGGAGACTCCTCCTAAATGGAGAGCAAGGGAGGGGTCGGTCCACAAAATGTGATTGGTACAAATCATTAGCGACAGAAGCATTTTTAATGTGTGTGTGTAGGGTGGGGGTGGGGGGTGGACAGTGGTTTGGGGGGATGTCCAGGGGTCCTCCCCCAGAACATTTTTGAATAAAGTAGAAACCATTTCCTGCATTCATGTGTATTTTAACAGGTTGTTAAACATCTACGTTGACCTCCATAAGTAAACACTTGATTCGGTAACTATTTTAGAGAGCAACAAGAAGTAACCTGACCAACAGCTCTCCTTGTGTGATCAGAGCATGCTCAGCTTCTCTCATGCATCCTAGCCCCCCACCCCCGGCATCAAAAACAGCTAGAACTAACATAGCGCTTAGCTAATGGCGCACAATACAGGGAAGATGCTAAGCTAATATAGCTAAGATGCTACAGACGTAGCACTCTGCTTCTCTCACACATCCTAACCCCCCCACCCCCGTAAACAACTGCCAGCACTAATGTGGCGCTAAGCTAGCACCCAGAACAGAGGTGTCTCCCCTTCCTCCACCCCCCTGAAGAAATATAAACAGTGCTAGGTGAACTAATATTTCTTGGTATAAATGTGTGTGTGTGTGTGTGTGTGTGTGTGTGGCGGGGGGGACACACACGTCCCCTCACATATATTTGTTGCGACGCCCATGGTACAAATAAACTGGAACATGACTGGTCCAAACCAAAGAGGAGGAGCTAACTTACATTCATTAATTATTCACTACAACGGGATTTGTTCTTTTACAGTTCATCTTTGCAGTGATTAACTGTTTTTAACTCTTATTTTATGGCTCCTTTGTGATTATGTTAAGGCGGGTCATGACTGTTTCTATTAGTATTAGTAAGAATGTAAATTCTTGTTGTTTTGGCATTTCATTACTCGTTATTTCTATTACAGGTAGTCCTCGGGTTACGACGGCCTCGACTTACGAAGTGTCGCAGTTACGAACGCCTTCCCATTGAAAAGCATTGTTCGAGTTACGCGGTTTATGCGCCTTTACACCAAAAAATACAGTACCGAAACTCACCGGAAGACAGCGAAATTTACAGGAGGGAGGGGGGAGAGTAGCTTGACACACCACACTTAGTGGAAAATCACTACAGGAGACCTCATTGTTTGGACAGGCAGACCGGAGCAGAGAAGGTTAGGAGGGCGGTTTTTGTCACCAGACGGCAGAAACAGCGGAGCTGGACCGGAGGAGCAAGAGCTAACATGCTAACAGGCGGAGGAAGGCTTCACCAGCTACCAGTAAGAATTTAAGTCTTTTTTTCCCTTCATTATGGCTCCAAATGTACTGTATGTGTTTTTTGATAATTATGTAGGGTACTGTGTTAGGATAGGCTAAGTGCTTGGTAAAATACAGTACTGTACGTATGAGGTGCCGTTTGGACGTATTTTCCGACTTACGTCAATTTTCGAGTTACGACGCGACGCAGGAACGGAACTCATTCGTAAGTCGGGGACTACCAGTATTTAAAATTAAACTTTATTCTCAATTTTACGTCAGATATTATCCTTTTGTTAACGACCTTAAATAAATGTCAGAGTACAGAGAAGGGATTTTGTTTATAATTTAGCTTTTTGCTGATAGCAAATGTAAGCTAGCTCTTGTTGTGTTTGGAAAACCAACTTCCTGGACTCGTGGATCGGATTGATGACATTTTACGAGCCCAACCCACTCGTTCAGGATGGCCCCTCCCACTTTAGGGATGACCCCGCCCCATGGCGTTCTGCGGAGGATCTTTTCTGTGGACTTACCAGTGGGAAATGTACAAAATACCAGAATTCACCGTCTGTTTAACAACACAGAACCTGTAGTTCATCGTATTCAGTTAATTTACGGAGTTTATGTCAATTGAAAAAGACTTCTGGACAGAAGTCGAAACGTTTTCTGCAACAAATAAAGTCCAGTTGATCCTGTATTGAACGCCTTTTTTGATTTTATCATGTCCTGGACGACTGAGAATCTTCACCAGCATACGGAGTTTATGCTTTACATTTGGACGTTGGCAGCGAAACAACGTCACATCATCGTAAGCTGGTTTTGCTCCTGACCCTTAGAAATGGGTCCAAGAAGAAAAGAAAATTTCCAAATACGGCACATGTAGTCCATCACACTGTTAATTATATTACTTAAGCTTGTGGAGATTTTTCCAATCTTTGTTCCAGAATCAGAAAACACGTCTCACCTGTTTCCCATCCAACGTGTAGAGCCGCTTCACGGTCCCAGAGTCCAGTTTGATGGCCTCCGTGATGTCGGCCAGCACCTGTACGAAGGAGTGAGCCGTCTTCTTGTTCAGCAGGATCCTCACGGCCTTGCGAGGCTTCACGCCGCTGCGGATCACCGTCACCAGCTTGGGTTTGATGAAGTCTTTGCTCTCTCGGCCCTCACGACCCTCGGGACGATCCTTCAATACCGGGGCGGCGGCGCTCGTAGACACTCCGGTGGACGTCGTTGAGGTCCGGCTCGAGCTTGAGGCGGCGGTCCCGGTGTTGGCGCCGGGCTTCCAGCTGGGGATGGAGATCTTTGTGTAATCCACCTTCCGGTAAGGCTCGTTGGAGGCACAAACGTAGCATTCACCTGCGCAGAGACAAACAATGGAAAAAGTCAGGAGTCTACGGGCGAATCAGTCAAATACACTTGAAATGCTGCATTTAATTCTTGAACTGTGTAGAACGTGTGGATATAAAGAAAGTTATGATGTCATCTGTGTCAAGTAGGCATCGGTGGGACTGCTCTGGAGTGGTTGGGGTCCTATTTGGCTGACAGAACATTTTCTGTAAAAATTGCTGGGTTTGAATCATTTTCTGCTCCTTTGTCATGTGGCATACCTCAGGGATCAATTTTAGGCCTTTGATTTTTTCTTTATATCTGCTTCCTCTAGGATCGATTTTTAGAAAACATAGCATCTCCTTTCATTGCTACGCTGATGATTGCCAAATCTATGTGCCTTTAAGGTGAGTTGATGCCTGGTCCATTAAGTCAGAGTCAGAGAGTCTTTATTGTCATTTGCACCGCATGTGGTACATGTGATGAAAACGAGATTATGTACACGGGGTCCCAGTTACATCCAACAACAAATGCAAGAGAAAAACAGTAATAACATCTAGAATTAACTAAGAAAAACATCAACTAGTAATACACTAAGCCCTAATGTAGTGGAAAAACATCATTATAAACAGCAGCACGAACATGAGTCTGTATGAGCAGATGGTCACAGATGAACACAGCAACAAGAAAACAGATCAGCATCAGCATGATGTGATATTTTGCAGTGTTTATTCTTATTATTTATTCATGAGTCTAACAGCCTCAGGGTAGAAGCTGTTCCTCAGTCTAGTGGTTCTACATTTGATGCTCCTCAACCTCCGTCCTGAGGGGAGTGGGGCAAAGAGTGAGTGTGCTGGGTGAGTGAGGTCTTTCATGATGCAGGTGGCTCTTTTCCTGCATCTGGAGGTGTAAATGTCTGTGATGGTGGGGAGACTGACTCCAACAGACTTCTGTGCAGCCTTCACCACTCTCTGTAGAGCTTTCCTCTCTGCAACTGTGCAGCCTCCATGCCACACGTTGATGCTGGAGCACAGGATGCTCTCCACTGCACACCTGTAGAACGAGGTGAGGACTGGGCTGCTCAGACCAGCTCGTCTCAGCCGTCTGAGGAAGTAGAGTCTCTGATGACCTTTCTTGATCAGGCTGGTGGTGTTGTTGCTCCAGCTGAGGTTATCATTCATGTGTACACCCAAGTATTTGTAGCTGGAGACCACTTCCACTGCAGATCCACCTATGTTCAGTGGGGCGTGGGTGTGTTTGTTCCTTCTGAAGTCCACAATCATCTCCTTTGTCTTCTTCACATTCATGTGAAGATTATTCTCTTTGCACCAGCTCTCCAGGTGTTCCACCTCCTGTCTGTAGCTGGACTCATCATTGTTTGTGATGCATCCCACCACCGCTGTATCATCTGCAAACTTAACAATATGACAGCCTGGAAGTGTGGCTGTACAATCATATGTGAGCAGAGTGAACAGAAGAGGGCTCAGCACACATCCTTGAGGAGAGCCAGTGCTGAGGGTTATGGTGGAGGAGGAGAAGTTGTGGATCTTCACGGACTGTGGTCTGTCTGTTAAGAAGTCTAGTACCCAGTTACAAATAGAGGGGCTTAGTCCAAGTGTGGATAGTTTGTCTATCAGAGTTTGGGGGATAATGGTGTTGAAGGCAGATGTGACAGATTTATCATGTCTCGAGGATCTTAAAGCTTGGGTGACCCTAAACTTCCTACATTTTAATGAAAAAAAGACTGAGGTACTTGTTTTTGGACCTAGTGAGCTTGTTTGAGTCCTTCAGTTGACTTAGACCACCTGACAATGTACGTAAAATCTACAGTTACAAATCTTGGTTTTAAGATGGACAGTGATTTTAAGCTCGAGAGTCAAATAGGGACCATAGTAAAGTCTGGTTTTTATCATTTGAGAAAAATGGCAAAGGTGAAACCTATTCTTTCACGGCAACAGTTCAAAACAGTAATCCATGCCTTCATTTCATCACAGCTGGATTACTGTAATTCTCTCTATCTTGGAGTCAGCCAGTCCTCACTTGCACGTCTGCAGCTGGTGCAAAATGCTGCTGCACGTCTTTTAACTGGAACACGCAAAAGAGAGCACATCACACCTGTCCTGGCTTCTCTCCACTGGCTGCCCGTGTATTTTGGAGTTCATTTTAAAATTATTTTGTTTGTTTTTAAGGTTTTAAACAGCCTTGCCCCACTTATTTGGCAGAGCTTCTACACCATTACACTCCATCCCGGTCACTCAGGTCTGCTGACCAGCTGCTCCTGGTCATTCCACGGAGTAAGAGGAAGCTTCGAGGAGACAGGGCCTTCTCTGTTAGTGGCCCTAAGTTATGGAATGCTCTGCCTTTACACATTCGCCAGGCCCCATCACTGTCCATTTTTAAAATCCGTCTGAAAACTCATCTCTACTCATTGGGACTTGATTTTACTTCATTTTATTGGGATTGATTTTACCTGTTTAACTTGTCATTTTATTGTATTTTAAATTGAGTTTTTAGTTCACTGTGTGTTAGTTTTGTAGCTCTGTTTTTATGCTTTCTTTTATCTTGTTTGTAACTGATGTTCAGCACTTTGTTTCAGCTGTGGCTGTTTTAAAGCGCTTTTTAAATAAAGCTGATTATGATTATGATGAAAGATGGTGCTATAACGATGCATGATGAGTTCAACATGAAGGTGACAGCAGACGTCAGAGCTGGTCTCTATCAGACCATCCGTCATCAGGATGTTGATGATCCAAGCAGGGCTAGTGGAACAACGAGACTGAACTGTTTGACTCCCAATGTGCAGCTTGTTGTTCTAAACCTTCAAGTACAACAATATTTAAAAACCCATTTATAAAAAAAAAACACTTGAACTGGAAACGCTTCGTTAGGGAACACCTCGGTGTGTCATAGCCAGGCGTTGATGGAAACGAGCTAAAGGACAAAATGTGGCCGTCGAGCTGATTCTTAACATTTTTTAAATCCAAGATGGCCGCTTTTGCTAAAAGAGGGACAAAAATATGATAACTCAGCTTTTTTTAAAGATATTGAGCTGAAATGTGGTGTGGTGGCAGCTGACCGTGACGCACAACGCATGCTGAATTCAAATGTAAAAATTCAAGATGGCCACCGAAGCTATATGGTAATTACAAATGGATATAACTCAGAGGTTTTTAGAGTTATTTATCTGAAATTTGGCGTAGCTGAGCGTGATCCTTCATAGATCCCGAATGCAAATCAAAAATCCAAGATGGCCACCAAAGCTAAATTTGAACTGCTTTAATTCTGCTATTTTTACACATACAGAGCTGAACTTTTGGTGTGGTTGTAGCGAAAAACGTCCCCCATCACAAACTGAATCCAAATCAAAAATCCAAGATGGCCACCATGGCTTAAAATAAAAATGACTATAACTCATAGATTATTATTTTTTGTTGTTGTTGCTATATCTGGCTGAAGTTTGGTCTGGTGGTATCTGAGCGTGAACCCCAACATAGTACTGTACATGTAGTCCTCAACTTACGACGTAGATCCGTTACGTGGCGGCGTAAACCGATTTTCGACGTAAGTCGGAACATACGTACATACTACTGCACCATATGCATGTACAGTACTGTATTACCAAGCACTTAGCCTATCCTAACACAGTACCCTACATGATTATCCAAAAACACATACGTTTGGGAGCCATAATGAAGGAAAAAAAGAGTTAATGGCCTAGCAGGATGCTGTTGACGCCGTTCTCCTCGGTCCATCTACTGTACCTGTGTTTCGTTTTCCGTTTACGACATAAAACCACTTTCACAGTACAGTACAGTATTCCTCTGCCGCTGCACCGCGTACAGTACAATATTTTCCGCCGCTGCTTTACGTTTACGACGTAAAACCGGTCCATCTGCCGTATTCCGCATTCCGTTTATGACGTAAAACCGCATTACAGTACAGTGCAGTGTATTCCTCCGCCGCTACGTTTACGACGTAAAACCGGTCCATCTGCCATATTCCGCATTCCGTTTACGACGTAAAACTGCATTCACAGTACAGCTTTGTTTTGTTTTTTGAATGTCCAGAGGACCAGACTTAGTTTTTTTAGAGAGTACTGTACAGTGCAGTATTCCTCTGCCGCTACATTTACGACGTAAAACCGGTCTATCTGTCATATTCCGCATTCTGTTTACGACGTAAAACTGCGTTCACAGTACAGCTTTGTTTTGTTTTTTGAATGTCCAGAGGACCAGACTTAGTTTTTTTAGAGAGTACTGTACAGTGCAGTATTCCTCTGCCGCTACATTTACGACGTAAAACCGGTCTATCTGTCATATTCCGCATTCTGTTTACGACGTAAAACCGGTCTATCTGTCATATTCCGCATTCTGTTTACGACGTAAAACCGGTCCATCTGTCGTATTCTGCATTCTGTTTACGACGTAAAACCGCGTTCACAGTACTACAGTGCAGTATTCCTCCGCCGCTACATTTACGACGTAAAACTGCGCAGTAATTTTTTCATTTTATTTTTTTATGGGAGATGCGTCGTAACCACGAAACGTCGTAACCCGAGGACTACCTGTACTGTCAAATCAAAAATTTAAAATGGTAGCAACGTGACAGGAACTTTCTAATCGTTCATGCTCTTTCTGCAGAACCCCACTTAAAAATATCTGGACTATCCCTTTAACGTGAAGGTTTTGAGTTGTGGTGGCAGAAGACTCCGAGTAACGACTCCTTCACGAGACGTTCTCCCAGATTCTCGAAACGCAGATGGCTCTGACTGCTTTCTGCTGCAGGTAAAACACTTACTCTTCATACTGGTTTCAAGTCAAAATGGCTGCAGTGAGGCGGCGGGTCTTCAGAGGCTTTGATGACATTTGAAAAAGAGTTCACGCTGAATAGAGAACGAGAACTGAAACGCTAAAAAAAATGTGAATTACACAAAAACAAACCCGAGATGAGCCGAATGAGGTACAAATCTGACAACAGCTGCGCCTCCTGACACCTCACTGAAGTATCTGTGATTAAATCACACACTTCCTGTTTCTGCCCGGGGGGGTGACCTTGTCTGCTGTGCTGAGTTTCTCTTTGGGATTCAAACCAGGTGGACAGGCCTGCTGGGCTTTTATTCAAATAAGTCGAGGATTAAAAAAAGAAAGAAGCTTAAAACCAGGACGCCGCCTCTGTCTGATTCCTGCTGTGATTTAAAAAAAAGATGAGAGTCTGAACTTTTTCATTCTTCTCATGTTCAAGTCTCAGCAGCTCATCGTTCATCTGTAAGGACAAGAAGTCCTTAAAGGGATGCATGACGCCCGCCTTAGCTTATTTATTAATTAAGTTTATTATTATTTATTAATTATTTGTTACATATATATATATATATATATATATATCTATCTATCT